>ML782264.1:168928-191245 GCA_009831015.1 Picea engelmannii
TATAAGTTGAAGAGGATAAGGTGAGGAGGTTAGGATGATCCCACTAAATCATGAAAGCGAGTAAGATCCAAACCGTTCGGATGCCACCTCACCCAAGAAGCTGCTCCTTCTAGAAAATTCGAGAAACCGTACGTTTTTCCCACGTGCTGGAATTTCCGCACCCTAGCTATATAGCAACCTGCGGAAAGTGGTAATTTCCGCATCCTGCCTATATAGCAACCTGCGGAAAGTCCGCACCCTGGCTATATAGCAACCTGCGGAAATTGGTCATTTCCGCACCCTGCCGATATAGCAACCTGCGGAAATTTCTCTTTATAAGGTTTTTACATAGGAAAATACAACTTCTTTTCTCAGGAAAAGTTCTTCTTCCTTCTCTCTTCAGGAACTCAGGCCACTGTGACCCCTCTAAAAGCAATAGATAGGTTTACATCATTAACGATCATAGGGATGACGAAAATAATGTGTAACAGGGGGGTCCGGAATTGGTAATAACTCGGGCGCACATATGGACGGCTTAGAACAGAGCGCTCGAATCGACGATTCACATTGGATTCTGGACCCCCCCCCTCCGTTCTATCTTTAAGGGAGGGGGGGGGTCCGAAATTGGTATTAAGGAGCGCACTAAGATCTGCGGTCAGGAAACCAACACGCAGATCAATGGATCACGATGGATTATGGNCCGGAAAGAATATTCTTTGCAGCGGGCCCATTTTACAGTTGGCATCGTCCTATTGGTCCGGAAGTCTTTTCACCTTATGCCGTCTGATAGCCTCCATTACTCCGGGATGTCATCCTCCACTAACTCCACTTGTCCCACTTGCTCCCGGGTTGAGTTCCATCCCATAACTGCTGTCAGTCCTTACTGTCAGGACTTTACCCTTTCCATTCATGACCAGCCCCCTTCGACGACTTTTACCTCCAATCACATGCCTCCACGCCACTCACCCGTATGTTTTGGCCACCGTCATCTGCCACCTTATCCCTAGTGTCCCGTTGTCCATTTATTACAGGATAACATACCCGTTATCCTGCTGACCTATCTCCCGCATCCAACCGACCCCAATTTTTGAATAAAACTACTGTTTTCCATTTCAGTCGTTATTCATCCGTCGCGCCAGAAACCTCCTATTCCTCCATTGCTCTCGCATCGCTTTCACCTACAGTCAGTCGACCCCACAAACGTATTGTTTTTTGTAGGTACAGTTGCTAAAATGGTGTCAAAGACAAGACAATCGGAAGAGGAAGAGAATCATTTCCTTCCTCCTCCGGTTGACCTAGATAAAATTCCCTTGGTCGATAAGGATCACTTGATAGCCGATACTATATGCAGTTTTGACTTTTCTGATCTGCAATCATGGCTCCGGGAGGTGTTCCTGGACCAGAGCGACGAAATTGGACTCTGGCAATCCAATTTTCCCCTGTATCTCTTCCCCCAGATTCATAATTTCCCTGAGTTTGCCCTCAAATTCCAGGCCCATTACCTCCCCGACCAGAAAGCCATCATTTCTTCATCTGGAGACGTCCTCTTCTTCATCATCCCCGAAGATATTGACCAGATGATGCAAATTACCCGTGCTGAATCTGCGTTCCCGTTCAACTTAGAAATCCTCACTGAACTATATCAGAAAATGGCATTCCCTCAGAGAGCTCAGATATTCGATCTTTTTCTCCCCACTTCCGCTCCACTCCCTTCCACCAATCCCCCCTACCCTTCTTATATGTTCTCTACCAAAGGAAATCAAATCATTTCTTTCCTGTGTGCCCTGCTTGGTTACTATTTTGATCAATGGGTAGATGAGCCCATCCTGGGTTTTCTATCCATCTTCTCAAACGATGAACAACCGACCACGCAGTTCGACTACAACACTTTCCTAGCCAATAACGTCCATGAACAATTTGTGAATTTCACCACAGAGGGCATGTTCAGGTATTCATCCATTCTGGCTTACATGTTCGTCTATTTTCAAGCCGACAGGTTCAATTTCTCCATGCAGAAGATGGACACCGACGGGAGGCCCTAGCCAGTCACAGCGTGGACTTCTCTTCTGAAACACAATTCTGTTGAATATGACTTCACAACGTTCATTGACCAGTTTTACCACCCTGTGGTAAGTATGTTGAGTGGCATGCCTGAGCCACGAATAAATTATGAAGTCCAGAGAATTCTGCATCTCTCGGACAACGTTAAGACAGGAGACTGGTATTTATGTCAGAACCACACCGAAATCAGAGTTTTCGGGTGCGAATTGGCGCCTTACAAACTACCTCGATATGTGTTGGTAAGGATTTTTGCATTAGAATATATTAGGCAGATAATGAATTCAGATGACATTCATTTTGTTTCTCTTAAGAAAAAACAACAATTGAGAATCAAGGGGCAAATTGGTTCTTTCATATGCAATAGCCGAGGCCCAGGGGAAGAAGCCGATAGAATGTTGAAGGAGATGAAATTCTCTACGAGTTTCATATGGCACTATGATCCATACGGGATCATTTCAGATATGAGGGTGAAAAACAAAAATGCCCCGTATGCTCATGAGTCCAAGCCAGAGATCGAGAAATTTGCAAATCAGGCAGTATGGTTGCCTGACACTTTAATGGACTTGGAACAGTAGGTTCCCTCGACCAGTGCGTTACCCTCTACCACACCTCAGGTCCTCAAGGAGAAGAGGCCCCGACAGGAGTCATCTCCTCCTGTAACAGAGGTGTCATCAGAGGAATTCCAAATTCACTCCAAAAAGCCGAAGACAGTTTCAACACCCAGCGCAACAGTAGAACAGGAAGTCCCAGCTACCACAATGACCACTACAGGGGTCAAGCTAGTCACTCTACCTTTTGGCTCGAGTCAGCATAAGGGAATAACTACATTATTAAAACCCACAGATTCTCCCTTAGATACTCCGCCAAGAAAGACTGGGCCCAAGTTGGGCATTTTTGAAAAATATGACTTGATCAAGAAAAATAACCAGACACTCACTAGCAGCACTTATGCCCAGTTCCAGAAGCAGTCGTCCATAACCCAGCATAAAATTCTTTCGGCATTTGATACAGAAAAGGGTATGATGCATATGGATTACCTCCAAGCACAAGTGCCGGATCCCAAGGTGATATCAGATTACAAAAGGGCCACCTTTGAGTTCCAGGCTAAGGACGTGCATCCAGCAGACCAGATGGATCTGCACAAGCAAACTGGGGAGATGGTTTTCCACACTTTGGCCCATGCTACAACTTCTGCATCAAAATTTCGGGTAGCTTTGAATAATGCCCATACCCAACTTAAGATGGAGAAAATATCATCTTTCGCGAAAGACAATAGAATAAAGACGTTGGAGGAACTGGTCCTTAAGATCGGTTACGACCCTGCGAACGTCAAGGCGATCGAAGAGATGATTAAAAATAAAAATGTTGACATCACATCCTTAAGAAAACAACTAAATCTCCCTCCAACAGAGGACCCACAGGCAAAGGAGATATCTGAAAAGGAAAGTGAAAAGGATGAGATGCTGAAATTACTCATGGAGCAGAATGCTCAGTTAAAAGAGATGGAAGCGGAGATGGAGAGACTGCTAAAGGAGAAAGAGCAGGCAAATCCAATGGAAGGCATTCCATTGAGTGCTATCCCAATTGCAGGATTGAGCACAACAACAGTGACATCCGTTCCATCTGCTGCATCAGTGCCACTACCAGAGGGAACAACAGACCTAGCCAAGTCTATGGAGAGAATGAACCTGCAAGAGTCAGAAATCAGCAGGCTTAAGAAATAAGTGGAGAATCTCCAAGAGCTAAAGACTTATTTCCAGACAAGCCTATCCAAAGAAAAATAGGTGAATGAGCAAATCAGGAGGGAGTTACAGCATCTCCAGAAACAGACAGTGGCAGGAAAGACTTTGGCTGAGGTCAAAGAGATTGTGTGGACAGATATTTCCAAGTCTATAAATGGAATCTGGCCAATGGTTCAAATCATGTTTGAACAAAATGAGTTTCTCGAGAGGAGCAAGTAGGCTGTGGAGAAAATCAGAATGGAGCTGGGAGACATGCCAACCCAAGCGAATGAAATCATAAGGTTCCTGAATTCCAAGACCAGGGAGGAACTCGAAGAATTGAAGATTGAGGATAGGACAAAAACTATATTGGAAGTGAAAAGGGTTCTAACCAAAAGAGGTCTCATGCTTCAGCTTGAGGAAAAGATTCAAGTCATGGATCAAGGAGTGCAGAAGTTTTTCAATAAAATAGATGCTCTTCAAAGGAAGGGCCTGCCTGGTCTGAAGGTCATTAATGACAAATTAATGACACTCCCTGATTACAAGAAAAGGTTGATTGAAGTGTCTAAGGACAGTTCCAAGTTTGCAGGCATACAGGAAAGCATCACAGGAAAAACATTCATGGATGCCTTGCAGTTGGATATTAGTATCCAACATGAGATTAAACACATATTCATCATCAAGCCTACATTTGCTAAGTACACAGACATGGATGAAGTATATCGGAGACTGCTTAAAGTCATAGTGCCAGGTCATCTCAGATGGGAAGAACTGTGTGATCTACTAGATTAGCAGATGAGCTGTCACAATCCATTCACCTGTCCAGTCAGAAGAGATTGCGAAGGTACCTCGCCAACGGCCTACCCCAGAAATTTAGCATACAATTGTATTGAGTCATCAAGCAGTTTTGATTAGTTAAGTTAGTTAGACTAAAAATAGCATGAGCACGTCCTGATCAGTTATGACAGGAACGTTTGTATTTTGAATTATAAATACTTCATCTTTCGAAGTATTGAGGGTTGTTGATTCGCACACCCTATTTCTATCAAACTGTACCATTTTTGAAGAGATCTACCATTAATAAAGAAGAGGGACTTTACAGGATTCTTGCGCATGTTCACTGGTGATGTGATTTTCTCAGTTAAATGTTTTCTTTCTCTGTAATCATCTTGTTTTCGATAACTAATATTTATGAATAGCGTTATGTTGCAGGATTTATCTTTGATACCCTATTTCCGATTCTAAAGATTTTAATGTTTATCCTCTAATATCTTCAATTAAGAAATTCTTAACTGCTTGTTAGTTGAAGTTATTTTCCTTATCGTTTCCTCTGTCCATCATTTTAATTACTAAAGATCCAGTGAGTGTGTTATCTCGCCCTGTGAAGGTTTTCTTTGGCGTTTCTGGTTGTATCTCAGATTTGATTAAATACAGACCCCATAGCCCAATGGATGTGTAGTTTGTCTCAACCAACTTAAAAATCTCTTTACAACAAACCAACAGTTCCTTTAGCTAGCCTAATATCTGAAATTAAAACAAAGCTAAATCATATAGAGAGATCCCTCTCTAAAGCTGGAAGGGCTAGATCCCAGCTTTAAAAGCGGTTGGATAAGGTTACCTTAGTATATTTCTTCTTTTCAACCTCTAGGAAATTTACCAAGTGCTAACAGATACAGATCCACAAACTGCACAGATAAGTATTGTGCTAAGATTATGAAAATTTTCCTAGAAATTTTTATGCAATGTTTTCGCATAAGACTATGATTCATGTGATTTATGTCCAAGAATTATTGAAAGCAGGTGACCAAAACTAAGGGTCTAAGAAAGAACCTGGCCGAGAAAAAAAAATTCGAGATTTCTGAAAGAACTGAATGAGAATGGCATGACACGTGTTTTTGAGAAAGAACACTGAGGAAGGTGTTCCTTTAAGGGGGAGGGAATTGTAACACCCTGTCTCCCCCAATTTGTAATTAATCATAAAATAGGAATTACCATGCTAAGGCATGTGGAAAATGTAAATATATTATTGTTGAGTTTCCAATAACTGACTGTGGGTGTGAAACCTTTAAATTACTAGCCATGATATCACTGGAGGAAGAATGTGAAAACTATACAAGAGGGTTCATTATACCAAATAACCCCAAATCTCCCTTGATAACAATGAAAAACCTCCTTCGAATCCCAAGGAAATAAAATCAATTAATGAAGAAATGACCGGTGATTGAATTACCAACCACCCCCATGAATGGGAGCATGGTATAGCTATAGGAGGTTAGCCCAAAGTATCGCAGGGTCTGGCAGACCAGGAAAACCCGAGCTTCCTTATGACAGAAAGAAGGTAAGATACATACACAGGGGAACTATAAGGAGGAAGGGGACAAGACACAGGAGCGTAAGCTCGCAAGGGAGAGGCGTGAAGCTCTCCAGCGAATCATGAATAGAAGGCCGTGAGATTGATGTCGAGTGAGCATCTGAGAAACCTCGTTGAGGCCATAACCGAGAGAGAAATATCTGAGTTGTAGAGAACAAAACCTGAACAAAAGCTGAAACAGAGAGAGAATCCTCGAGAACTGTGAGAATTACCTTGTGATATCATGGCTTGGCACGGGGGTAGCCAAAGTGCTAAGAATGAATGCCTCTAAGCCTATGGTCGGGTGGAAGGACGAACACCCACAGTCGGTTGGTTGGCAGCAACCTATAATAGATAAGTGATCTCATGCCTTGTGTAATTTAGCTGTAACTGTGTATGAATTGGTTATACCATGTATGTTTCAGGAATTGTGCATGATTTCTTAATGGATATACTGTATGCCTTTTATTACTGCTAGGTTGTATAATTAGGCCAGTAAGAAATCTAATGGTTAGGATATGTTTTATACTTGTAAATACTTGAGTCCTGTGGTGTCTTAAGCTAGAGTCACGAACTGTGTGTTCGTCGAATATGGACACAGTTTCATGTGTGCATGTCAACCTTCCTAATCGTTTTGAGTCCCTTGGAGGATGAAGCCTGCTAAGCTCAGGAGAGGTAGTGTAGATATGCATAGGCTCCCTGCGAGGCAAGAAGAGACCAAGAATTACTTAAGTTCTATACTTTATGAAAGAACATAAGAGGTGTACAGAAGACCCTTCTAAGAGATTAAGTCCGGGAGAAAGGACAGAGCTCAAGAGGAGCACAACTACCGTTGGAATGGGTAGAGGTGAAAATATGGACCATTGGATCATCGTCCATTCAGGAGAAGCATGCACTAAAGGTGATCAAATATGGGCTGTTAGATCTGAGGGAGTAGATCAACACCTGTTGATCTAGAGTCAAAAGGCACACATCTTAACTATTGGTTAATCATGGGGTTGGGAATCGGGAATTGGACGAGCAGAGGAGACTGCACTCCAGAACCCCGATACACGAAATCCTGAACTCTTCGAAGAGGAAACCAAGTCTTCCATTATGGAGGATAGGTGGCGAAGATCCAGAAGCCATCAGGGTTTCGGACTTCGGGAGTATGAGTGTGGAAAGGAGAGAGGATTCATGATCGCCTAGATCACGAAATCATTCCAACCATTGGATTTGGAGTGACAGGTGGCGGATATCCACATCCATCGAATATTTGGACACTGGGAGAGAGAAGGTGAAGACTGGAGCAATTGCCCAGGGATTTGGGATGCAAAATGATCCTAGCCGTCCATCAAAGAGGACATGTGACGAGCGGTTTGTGTTTTGCTGACTCCCTATTGAAGGAAGTCAAAGGGAGGAGTTGTTAGAACTCACGAGTCGCGAAATCGTGACTCGATTACATCCGTCGAATCACAGGGAATTGAAGGTCGTTGATTTGACACTTTGAACTTCGGTATTTCAAGAGTCGGGGGATGGAGGCGGTTATCCTTTCCAACTTTGTGAAACGCAAAATCCTGACTTAATCTGGGCCTTTGGTTAGCAGAGGGTTTGGAGCCGTCAGATCTTCGAGAGTCGAAGATTTGGAAAGGAAGGAAGAATGGTTCATGATTCTTCGAATCACGGAACCCTGAAAAATATGGGAGCTAGGACCCAGTCCTAGAGGAAGGTCACACCATGATCATAGGTGAGAGGGCTAGTGCTTTCTAGGCCCCTAATCGGGTTTCGAGACTTGGAGGAGTTGGAGAAGTTGGGACGCCT
Source organism: Picea engelmannii (assembly GCA_009831015.1). Classification (NCBI taxonomy): domain Eukaryota; kingdom Viridiplantae; phylum Streptophyta; class Pinopsida; order Pinales; family Pinaceae; genus Picea; species Picea engelmannii. The sequence continues at coordinate 176,840 of ML782264.1, forward strand.
TGCATCGAAAGTTCCAAAGTCGCGAAATGAAACGTGCCATTTAAATTAAGCCTATGGTCGTGGGTAGTGGTCACATGGAGGAGGATAAGGGAAGAGCTAGCCTACGCTAGGCCCCTGTAGGAATTCGGGGATTCTATCCGTTGAGAAAAGGAAAAAAATTAATTATGCCCATCGTGGGTTTGTGACACCTAGGTAGAAGAAACGTGAAGAGAATGGATGTATACCTCCAACCCCTGATCAATGAATTGAAGTAATTATGGGAAGGGATACATGTATATGATGTATCAGGACTCATCCCAATGGAGACGTCTTTTACGTTGTATGGAATATGTGTGTACACCATGCATGATTATCCAAGAATATGAGTTTTCTCTAGTAAGCATGTTCATCAATTTGTTTATATCTATAATTTTCTTTGGCATACTTTATTAGGTGAAACTATATTTTTGACACCAACATGCTATGCATATGATAACATCATAGGTCTTTTTACAAAAGGGTATCATGGATGTCAATTTTGTGGACCTTCTATAAAGGCTAGGTGGCTCAACCACCTATGCAAGCTGGTGTACAATTGTTCGAGGGTATTCCTCCCAAAGATCACCCTTATAGAAGAGTTGCATCTACTTTCAATGGTAACCAGAGAGAACCTAGAGACCTTAAATAATGACACCAACAAATTGGAAAAGGGCATATGAAATAGAGAAGGAGAAGGAAATGGTCAGGGATAATTTTAAGGACATAAATTTATTTTTAAATGTAGAAACCTTGAAAAATCTTACTAGTCCCAAATATGCAAACTATAAAATGTTTGGCGATATTTTTTAAAAAATATTCAAATTTATAAGGATTTTATATATTTTGTATACAAATTTAGAGATTTTTAAGGTAAAATAAATTTATCCGATAGAATTTGGGCGAATCTCTTTTAGAAAAAATGGAAATTGGTGAATCTTTTTTTGGGAAAAAGCATGGAAAATTAGCCCATGGGTGATATATAGCCCCTAAAATTTTCCCTGGAAATGACATAATTGTTTGATTCAAATGGGGAACCTATGTTCGATGATCCTGAATTTTTTGACACCTATGTTGAGAAAATTCCCATTGGGATGAAAATGAAATTTGTATTTTATGAGCATCCATATTGGGAGAATTTTAAGATTGGCCACTTACTAGATCCAATGCATATATTTAAAAAAGTTTCATCTTCTTTATGGAGACACATATCATGGAATGAAAATGACACATTGGCTATTTGGAGAGATCTTATTGCTTCAAATACTAAAAGGAGACATTGGCCAAGAAATGAAACTAGAGGAAAGGTTGGTCCCTCTTGGTCTTTTAAAGAAGGTGATGTCTCATGGATTTTGAAGAAAGATGATCTTTCTATGGCGAAGGATGTTATATTTGGTGTGAAGGCACATGTTCTTTATATGGGTCGACTCTATGATGTTGCTTCATTGTATACGGGAATTTGTTGGGGTTCAAATCACATGACCATCTAAACCTTCTAAGGGTATGCATGTTGAATACATGATTCTTATTTTATACTGACATCAGTAAAAATATGCTATGCACTCACAATTTAATGGAAATTAATGATTTGTGTGTCTATTTTGTAGTGTCATTATCCTTTTCTCCTTCTTCATTGTGTGAACCACGACTTCCCCCAGGACTTGCGACGTGTCATATCGAAATTATTTTCATTTGTACGTTGGATCACAACAAGGGGAATTCATGTGGATAACATTCCATGGTGGCAGTGAGAGATAGATGAGATTCTTTGTATGTTTGAGAAGGAACTACCCAAGATTTTTATGGACCTTTAATTCCATCTTCTAATTCACCTACCTGATGAGGTTGAATTAGCTAGGGTGATTTCATGTCATTGGATGTTCTTCTTAGAGAGGTACATGAAAAAATTTAAGGGGTTTGTTCGACAAAGGGAAAAACTATGGGGTTTGTACTTGTACATTTGAATTGTAATATGTATTATGTTTTTATCAATGCTTCGGTTATTAGACATATGGCACCTTCCTTTTTTCACATTTTTACATGTGCATGTGTTCCCATCTATGTGAGAATATGGACATCATTTTCACACTGAGTATGTTGATGATGGATGTATCACACAAGATTGTGGAGTGGAGATCAAGTTCAACCAATCTAATTGTGCTATCCACCGTGATGAAAACCTAATAGAGAGGAAGTTAAGTTACATTGAAAAGTTACAAGAGATCATGCAAGTGGACTTCTCATTATTTCAATGTGTTCTTTTTTGTTGCAAGTGGTGGGATCGATCGAAGAAATGTAAAGTAATATATTTGTGATAGTGGGATAGTAAGTATTAACTCTAAAAAAATGTGGGTTGAATGTAAGGAGCCTTATGTTTTCCCAAAACATTGCAACCAAGTGTTTTTTTACCCAGATGTGTTGGATGGGGATTGGTGGTTCATACTGAGACATGATCCAACATCTAAACATCTTTTTGAGAGAAACAATGCTACACTACCAAGTGAGGAAGATAATAAGGGTGATGGCAACGAAGATTGATTTGAAAATTATTTGTTTGGACATTTATATCGTGGATTTGTCACTTTATTATGGGTATCTATAATGGACAATTATGTTTTTTTTTTCTTCATTTTATAATTATGTTGGATATGAAAAGTTAACAATCATTTACAACTACCATATCAAAAATACATTAAATAGGCGTGCAATCATAATATGTGTTTTTGATATATTTTTGTTGTCATATTTATTGTTTATTATAACAAATTTATGTTATATTGTATTAAAATATGTTTATGTTAAACTTTAAATTACTAAGAATTAATTGAGATATCACAAAGTTGGTGGCGTGCAATAGTAGTTATTTATTTTAAATTATATTTTATTTAACATAAAATGAAGATATTAAAAAATATTCAAACCTCAAAATTTTATTGTTTGAAAAAATAAAAATTCAAATAAATATATTTTTACTTTGATAGAACTTCTAAGGACAATTCCAACAAAATAACTTCATGCAACATCTACAATAGTTGTGGTGTTGGCATTATCAACTTTGATAGCATTCCCTACCTTAATTGGTGCAACTATCATGGCTTTCACTTATTCCATTCCATCATTTAGTTTTATAATCATATATACTTATATTAATCATTCCTTTTGCATTCTCCTTGAAATAAGTGTCAATATAGGAGGGTTATGGAAATTCTAAAATAGTCTTTTTCTAGATCCTTGTTAGAATTAAGGAAAATTTTAATGATTCATACTTATCTTAAAGTATAGAAACCTTTGTCAATTTTACTAATTCTTAAAATATTATTTATAAAATGTTGGGTGATGTTATTTTTTAATAGAAGAATCATAAAGTTTGTATTAGAGTAAAAAATTGTGAAACCATTTCATTGAAAGTGTATAGATCAAAATGTATTATTAGTCTCTATATTTATTATTTTAAATTTAATTGAATAAATTTCATATATTATAATAGTTGGATAACATAAATTAATAAAATCTTTGGAAAAATTAAATATTAATAGAATATAATAATTGTGATTTTAGTAAACAAATATATTATAACTTTGTCTTGTAATATTTGAATAAAAAAAATAACATTATAATTACATCATCATCATCATCATTATTATTATTAGTGAATAGTTATGTTATAATGTTATTATTACAATATATGAAAAATACATAAATATTCAAATCACAATCATTTCACTCATCATATTTAAGTATTTTTGTTTCTAAACGTGTTTAATAAACATATTGTGTCTTGTTGGACAACAAACAATTCACCTTGAAAACAGTTAAACATTATACGACATTAATGGTTATAACTTTTTGCAATCACAATCCAAATTAAATGCTTTAATAAAAGTAAAGTTAAACATTATATGGAAACTGTAAATTTAAATGAGTGATACATATCAAATTTCACTTAAAAATAGAGAAATCATTAACAATGTTCATCATTAGAATACTCATAATAAATTTTATAAATCAAACAACAAAAACAACTAAAACATTATATGAAAAACACAATATACATGAGAGATACACATATGAATATATATGTCAAACATACATCTCAACAAAATCTGCAATAAACATGTCATATATAGATCTCAAGTCGAATATAAAACAAACAATATAAATGACAATCAATAACACTACTAGCTAGGTCCACCGCCAGAGCTAGGTGCATCAATGTCTCTACTACTAGAGGTAGAGCCTCTATCAAGAACATCTATCTAAAAATTAAAGGTCGGAAAAAGTGCACTATCAAATGTCTCTATATCAATATCATGAAGATGTGTAGCAGAACTTGATGTGAACATAGTGTCCAAAGCATAAAAAACTTTTAACACATGTGGAGGAAGAGGAGGAGGATGGGGATTGGTGAATGATGACACATGTGGACTAGGAGAAATACAACGATCGATGGATGGTGATACAAGTGGAGGAGGAGGGGGAGGATCAGTAGGACACATGTGGAGGAGGAGGAGGAGGAGGAGGAGGAGGAGGAGGATCATACATCGATGCAGATTCAAACACATGTGGAGGGGAAGAAAGAGGAGGAGGAGGAGGAGGATGCAGGTTCATACACATGTGGAGGGGAAACAACAAGATTTATAGATGGTGCAAGTGACTCATGTGGAGGAGAATTAGGAGGAGGAGAAGGACCATGTGGTGGAGTAAAGGATGTGGATGGATATGCTGATGAGATAGATGTAGTGGGATCATGAGAAACACCCCTCAATGTCTCGATGAGGTTGACAACCCCAATAATATGAACAATCAACATCATCATGGAATGAGGCAAATGCCTCCATATAGTAGAGAGTTATTCCACCTGTAATATGTCTTTAATGGGCGCGGGTACCACTCTGTGACTATTCTTGACACATAATAGTTAATCTTCCACCTCTAGTCGGACACTCATATCTGACCTGTGTGGCATGTGGGGTCTCTATACTACTGGAGTTTGGTTCTCTATCTCCTCCATCACCTCATCCTCATGTTGGGGAGGTGCATCCCCAACATATGTGCCAATATCTACAAAATAATAGATAATAATAATAATATAATTGAAACACAATGCTACAATAAATTACATGTGCATTAAATAAGACATAAACACTTGCAAATAGATTGATCAAAACACAACGATAATATTACCTCTCTTATTTGATAGCTCCTCTACTATAAATAAAATGTTGGGACATGATCTCTAATCCATCCCCGCGTATGGGTACTCTACAATATCAGGCGGTAGCATAGGGAAATGGGGAAAATACACCCCCCCCCCCCTCCTAGACAACCCAGTGATGAAATAAACATCCTCCTCCCTGGGATGATACCATAGATCATGGTTGACCCTGAACCCTTGTCTTGCATGATCCTAGTGACATATCAACTGTTGTAAAAGAAAATAGATCACCCTAAGAGATGTACCCTCCTGATAAAACTTCAGGAGGCCAATATCCATCAAAAGGTCCTCTGTCGAATATGAAAGAGGGTGAGGGAATAGCTCCCTCTCCCTAGCCTCCCACTCATGCACAAATGTGTGTGTCTTGACCTACTATCTCTCCTCCTCCTCTCGTCTTCATCTCCGATTCACATACAAATATTGTTAGGCGTGCACAACACACATATATAGATAAAATAAATTGAAATTACAAAACAAATACATATATAAAAGATGTGTATTTAAAAAAATTCAAAACTATTTTTATTTTGCAAAAAAATATTAAAAAGAAATCAGTGCACTACAAACAACACATACGCCCCGATGCTGGTGTGTTATCTTAAAAAAATAACACCTCCCAGTGGTGCGTCCCATAGGATGCTTCACATCGACTCAGTGCTTTTAACAACATTGGTTCATTTCGTTAACAAAGGCTCACCACAATGCTAAAATCTATGGTGGCCAAATTCATGGTGCCCTTTATTAAATTGAAAATACCAATGCACCAAGTCTACCAATGCATCGACATGATGTTTGGCGGTGCATTGTATTACTAACGCACAACTAACAAGGCCTTATAGAAGAGAAACAACATTTTTTGTTTTTTCAAAACATGTCATGGTGCATACGTTTAATAGTTACACATTGATGTGCCACAACTATTGATGCACCACCACAGGTTGCAGTGGTGTGCCTACTAAGTCGCACCACTCTAATTAGTTATTACAAATTCACCCCGGTGTTGTTGTCTTTACAACACCGATGCATTTGTTGGACTGATGGGCACCTCCAAGTTAAAATTAATTATTGTAGCTAAAGTGGTGTAATGTGTTACTATGAACGCATGGTACCATTGTGATAGTGGAGCACCGATGTGTTTTTCTATGGTGCGTTGTAAATGATAGAGCATCGGGAACAAGGTGTCTAATGAGACACCCTACTATGCCAATTTGAGAAATATATGTCCTGATGGGTTTCTGTAAATAGTACCAGTGTGTTGGATTGAAATTATTGTATCACTACGTTAGATGTTATAAATTGTTAAGTTAGCGATGTCGTTAATTAAGTGAAGTGTTTCGATGCAAGTAGAAGTCAATTGTGCAACGATTGCGAGGCGTTCCAAAGGATGCACCATTTTGTTTTTATAATTTATCATGATTCTCTTGCTTGAATGACATTGGTGCATACATATATATGAGATGCACCAATGGCGGTGCTCACTGTGAGTTCAACAAAGTACACATTGTGTCGGGGTGAGCTAGCGTGTTCAGGCACACTACACAAAATTGGAATTTCTTTTTGGAAAAATGGCAAATTTCAAGCTAAATTCAAATTTTGATTAGATGAAAATGAAAATAGGAAGATTATAAACAATTTACTTGGAATCTTATGTCCCGAGGAGGCATGGTTTCACCGTTGAGAAGAAATTAAAATTTGTGGTAATTTCCAAAGTTTGGAAATGTATGGAATATACTAATGGACCTATACACATTGGTGTAGAGCACCGGAAATAGGGCATCTTAGGAAGGATGATGAGCACCCATGCTTGCTTGAGAATTTGGAAGCATGAGATGGATTGTAACAATGAAAATAGATTTGGTAATTTGTTTTATTTACCCTACGATGGTGTGCCTGACAACAGTGAGGCACATTAGTGCATAATGTTCAATGACACCAATATGATTTATTTTGTGTGTGTGTGTGTGTGTGTGTTTTTTAAAGTATGGCGGTGCTTTTGAACATTGATGAATTGGTGTTTTATGTTTCATGTACGCCCCGGTGATGTTGGTTAAATTGTGTGCATCACTATGATAAATTTATATATTGTTGAGATAGAGGTGTGGTTAATGAAGTGAAATGTACCGGTGCAGGTCAAATTCAATTGTGCACCAGGTGTAGGGCATTCCAAAGGATGCACCATTCTGTTTTTATAATTCATTGTGGTGCTCTTTCTTGAACTGTACCGATGCATACATATATATGAGACACACCGGTGGTGGTGCTCACTATGAATTTAACACAATATGCACTGCTTCAAGGCGAACCAAACCATTCAGGTGCATTGTGTGAAATTGGAAAAAGTTGGAAAATTTCAAGCTAAATTCAAATTTTGATTGGATGAAAATGAAAATATGAAGGTAATAAATAATTTTTCTAGCATCTTATGTCCCGAGGAGGCATGGTTTCACCATTGAAAGGAAATGAAAATTTGTGTTAATTTCCAAAATTTGGAAATGTGTGGAATCTACCAATGGAGCTATCCAAGTCGATGTAGAGCACCATAAATAGGGCATCTTAGGAAAGAAGGTGAGCATTAGTTCTTTCTTGAGAGTTTGGAAGCACAAGATGCACTGTAACAATGAAAATCAGCTTGGTAAAAAAAAATTATTTACCCTAATGCAGTGTACCTGACAATAGTTAGGTGCACTAGTGCGTAATGTTCAATGACACCAGTGTGAGTTATTTTATGCATGCATTTTTTATTATTAAGTATGGCGGTGTTTTTTAACATTGACGCACTAGTGTGTTATTGTTAATGCATGCATGCATGTGTATATTGTTAGAGTTACTTCACACACACCTAGGATTTATTTTTCCTAAGTTTATTCCTTGTTTATTAGTCATAATTAGTCATTATCCAGTCTCCTATATTTTAGGGGAGGATATTCCACCTGGAGAATATTCTCTTTCAGTTGACACTTCAGTTTGACTAGTTGAGCTGAGTTTAGATGTTGCATTGGGATCATCACCATGCAACATTGGGATCATCACCATGATAATTCAACCTTTCCTTGGTATCATCACTAGAGTGGCACATTAGCCTTGATTCCCTGAGTTAAATCCTCACTACTCTATGTTCAGTCAGTTAACTGAAGACTAGTTGACTAGTTAACTCAACCAGGTGGCAATTCACTCCCGTAACTGCCTAAGAGACTAGAATAGGTGGAAGTTCACTCCCATAACTATTGGTGTGTGTATAGATCACTCTAGACCACTACTATGGTGCATTGGTTCACCTCAAGTCGAACTTATTGAGATATACAAAGTATGTCATGTGTAAATTATTCATTATTCACAATGGTTAATGAGAATTCTTTCATTTTTTCTCTCCTTCTTCTTCTTTCTCCAATTCTCTCTACAAATGTGTGTATTATTGTTTAGATAGATCTATTATGTGCAGGTTCAACACTTTTACATGGTATCATAGCTGACATACTGCTAAGCAAAAGATACACCAAAAGTTTTTGCAGGTACAATAGATTGAACATAGCAGAAATATGGAATTCCAAAAAGAATTCATTCTTCACCTTACAACTATTTTGCATGGAAGGAGAAAATACCATACATATCCGATACAGAGGTTTTTATATGTTAACCATGAATACATATACAGATCCGACATCAGCCATAGAAAAATCCAAGTACTTAAATCACATGGATGAGGCACTCAGAACAATTTGCAATCTTATTTCTCCCGATCTCCTTTTTCACATATCTTCCTGTAAGACTCCCAATGAAGCCTGGAAAATATTGGAAGGGATATTTGGAAAATAGGAAGAGATGAGGGGACACATGCTGGAGTTGGAGCTGCTCACATTGGATCCAAAAATCTTCGACAATATCCAAGATTTCTTTACAAAATTCAAGGATTTACTGTCGCAACTCAAAGCTTTCGAGGTTGATAAATCAACAGAGGAGAAACAAATGGTTCTCACCATTCTCTCCAAGATTGAACCTGAATTCTCTATATTCGTATCCACATTCCATACTGTTAGATTCGCCTCTGGAGCCACCTGGAAGATGCCTTCTCTTGAGGACTTTATCGAATCCCTAACAAAAGAGCAAACCAAGCTCATCAACATGGGCACAATCAAAGGCCCAAGGGAGCATGCACTCACTGTGCATGATGAAAGACACAAATATTAGAAATCTAAAGACAAATATGAATGGAAATCTCATGCACATCCGAAGAAGGAAGGGTACACAAAACCCTTCACTGATGCCTTTAGATCCAAAGGAGAAAAGGGAAGAAAAGGAGAGAAATGCACATACTGTCACAAAGGATTCCATTCAGAATCCGCATGCATGCAAAAAAAAATAGATATAATGTCTCAAATACTTCATAAAAACAACCTTGGATATCGCATCCCCAAGGGTCAAAAGAAGAAGAAGCCAGAAGATCCAAATTCCAAGAAAGACAAATCTAGCCATGCCTTGATTGCCATCAACTCCTCTCTCGATGCTTGGATCGTAGATTCAAGAGCATCACATCACATGGCTACCTCAGAAGAAGTATATTCTTCATTGGGTGCATGCAAAGGTCCTCCTATTCCTATGGGGGACAACTCTTCTGTCGAAGTCACCGGCAAAGGAAGGATTGAACTCACCAATGGAAGCTTCAAGAATGTGCTACATGTTCCCAAATTTTTTTTCAACCTTCTCCCCGTATATCGGATGAAAAATTCTGGCACCGGAAAGAAATTCATCTTCACACCAAATTCCGTGGACATCTATGACATGCAAACCAATTCCAGGGTTGCAACCGGTGAGGTAAATCATCAGTCTAGATTGTATACATTTTCTGAATTTATTGAACCTGATTCTTCTTTACTGCTTACCCATGCCGATGAAAGTAGTAGGATATGGCATGGAAGGTTTGGAAATTTGAATTTCAATACATGCAATAACTTAGCAATCACATATTAGTTGATGGTCTATCGGACATCCATTTCTCCAAGGGAGTATGTGAGGGATGTGTTCTTGGAAAACACCCTCAAGAGAAATTCGACAAGGGAAAGTCTCAACGAGCTTATACCCTTTAGATCTGATCCATAGTGACCTTATGGGTCCTTTTATGAATCCATCCATCAACAAAGAGAGGTTTTTTCTCATTTTTGTTGATGATTTCTTACGTTTTACTTGGATCTACTTTCTCATGCAAAAATCCGAGGTCTTTCAACACCTCAAATATTTCAAAGCCTTGGTTGAGACATAGTCCGGAAAGAAGATCAAAGTCCTTCGAACTGATAATGATGGAGAGTATGTAAATCACAATATCCATAATCTTTTCCATGAGGTAGGGATTCAGTGGCAGCATACAGTTCCCTACACTCCACAGCAAAATAGAGTTGTTGAGAGGAAAAATAGATCTCTAAAGGAGATGGCATATTGCATGTTGCATTCAAATTCACTACCATAGAGACTATGGGCCGAAGCACTTAACTGTGCAAAATACATCCAAAACAAATATCCTCATAGATCCATCAAGGATAATACCTCCTACGAGGCTTGGAGCGCCCTCAAACCGAAAGTGGCTCACTTTCGCATTTTTTGGTTCACATGCATGGGCCCAGATTACCTCTGAAAAGAGGAAGGCACTTGATCCATAGATCACTGAGTGCATTTTTGTTGGATACCCCAATGGTGTGAAGGGATATCGACTTATTGATCTTTCTTCGGATCGGCTCATCATTGATCGTAGTGTCCAATTCAAAGAAAGTCTCTCGCATGTACCTCAGCAGCCGCATCCAAACACCTTCACTCTTCCACCTGTTCTAGATGATGAGCATGCACATGAAGACTCTTATTCAGATGAGAGTTTTGATTCAGAGGAATCAGATGATTCAGACTTAGAGTTAGTACAGTCAGATGCAGAGTTAGGGCATCTAGATGCAGTTGCAGAACCAGAGCAGAGGCCCAAGTGGGCACAAATTACTCTTCAGGATGCAGGGGATCTCATTGGTAATCCAGTCGATACTAAGAGGACTTGATCTGATTTCGAGGAGCCTCCTGTTTCACTCACTACCACTAAACCATTTCTTTCCAGGCATATTTTCTTGGTTCAGTCTTCAGATCCATAGTATTATGGCGAGGTTTCTAGAAATCTCTTTTGGGAATCTGCCATGCAGGAGGAGTACAACTCCCTCCTTGAGAACTAGACTTGGTATCTAGTTCCCCTTCCTTCTGGGAGGAAACTTGTCAGATGCATATGGGTCTACAGGACCAAGAGCACAACAGATGGACAGATTGACAGATACAAAGCCAGGCTTGTTGCCAAAGGCTTTCAGCAGGTTCATGGTATTGACTATGATGAGACCTTCACTCCAGTAGCGAAGATGGATTCCATTCGATTGGCCCTTGCCATTGTGGCAGCCAAGGGATGGGAAGTCCATCAGATGGACGTGAAGAATGCATTTCTTCACAGTGATCTCTCTAAGGAGATCTGCATGGAGCAGCTCCAGGGATTTATGCAGGACTCAGCTTTGTTCTATTGATTGAAGAAGTCTCTTTATGGCCTCAAGCAGGCTCTGAGGGCATGGTATGCCAAGATGGACTCCTACCTATTGTCACAGAAATTTTTACGTTGTAAATCAAACCCGAATGTCTACATGCTGAGGACGATTGATTCACTTCTACTTTTAGTTATGTATGTCGATGATTTGTTGATCATCAGGTGCTCGACTTCAGCAATTGCTACAGTCAAGAGGATTCTACATGATAGGATTTTGATGACGGACATGGGTCCTCTACACTTCTTCCTTGGACTCGAGATCAATCAGGATGCATTAGGCATCAAACTGTCTCAGGCCAAGTATGCACGAGATCTCCTTGAGAGATTTCACATGACATACTGCAAGTTTGCTCCGACTCCTTTCCTATCAGGAGTCAAACTTGAGGATGGCGGGGAGACTCCACTGGTTGACATCATACTATACATATAGCTAGTGGGGAGCTTGTTGTATCTCACACACTCCAGACCAGACCTCTTCTATGAAGTTTACATAGATTCCAGGTTCATGCAGGAGCTGCATGAGCTACATTGGAAAGCTGCAAAGTGTATCCTTTGATACGTACAAGGCACCATCACCTTTGGGATTAATTATGCAACAAACTCTACATTATATCTCATTGGGTTTACTAATTTTGACTGGGATGGCGATAACATTGATCACAAGTCCACATCTAGTTACTCACTCAGTCTTAGTTTCGGGCCTATTTTTTGGTCGAGAAAAAAGAAAGATGTCATTGCTCTATCTTCAGTTGAGGCAGAGTACAGAGGGGTAGTTAACATAACCATTCAGCCTATGTGGCTACAACATTTTCTCACTAACTTGGGCATTCAATTTCATCGGTTGATCATCATATGATGTGACAACCAGAGCACTCTGAAGTTTTGCAGAGATCTAGTTCAGAGGCAACGGATGAAGCACATCGAGATCCACATGCACTACATCTGGGACTTGGTACACGAGGGGATCGTCGACTTACAGTTTTTTCCTTCAGTAGAGTAAACGACGAACATTTTCACCAAGACCTTCACTAAGTAGAAATTCCATTCTCTGTGAGGTCATTTTGGAGTGAAGGACATAGTTTCCTAGCAACTATAGTTCTTCTTTTTACATACATTGTACCTTGAGGGGGGGTTTTCCCATGAGGTTTTCCCTCTTTCCTCACTTTATTTTCAGTGTATCTTTTGTACTTGGGTACCTAAGATGGCCTCGTTTCCGGGACCCAATCTTTATTTTCACCATAGTGATATTCAGGGGGGGTGTTGGAGTTAATTCACACACACCTAGGATTTATTTTTCCTAAGGTTATTCCTTGTTTATTATTCATAATTAGTCATTATCCAGTCTCCTATATTTTAGGGGAGAATATTCCACCTGGAGAATATTCTCTTTCAGTTGACACTTCAGTTTGACTAGTTGAGTTGAGTTTAGATGTTGCATTGGGATCATCACCATTCTAATTCAACCTTTCCTTGGTATCATCACTAGAGTGGCACATTAGCCTTGATTCCCTGAGTTAACTCCTCACTACTCTTTGTTCAGTTAGTTAACTAAAGACTAGTTGACTAGTTAAGTCAACTAGGTGGCAGTTCACTCCCGTAACTGCCTGAGAGACTAGAATAGGTGGCGGTTCACTCCTGTAACTGCTGGTGTGTGTCCAAATCACTCTATACCACCACTATGGTGCATTGGTTCACCTCGAGTTGAACTCATTTAGATATACAGATTATATCATGTGTAAATTATTCATTATTCACAACGGTTAATGAGAATTCTTTCATTCTTTCTCTCCTTCTTCTTCTTTCTCCAATTCTCTCTGCAAATGTGTGTATTATTGTTTAGCTATATCTATTCTGTGCAGGTTCAACAAATTTACATATATACCTTAAAGGTATATCGACAAAAAACTCCATCCACCGGTTTCCGCTAACAACCTCCGCTATGAACAGTGATGGTACATTTGAACATTTAAGCACATGTGAAATATGTTTTAGGTGTGCAAGGGTGTGTATGTACCTTAAAGGTGCATCGAAAAGAGCCTCTGCAAAAACCTTTGTTACCCTCCTCTGCTATAAACAACTAAGGGATAATTTTTTCAAGGAGGTTGCATAAAAACCTCCACAAGAAGGTGTTCTCCTTGTAGTGGATCAGCATTGGTCCCAGAGGAAAAATTGAAGAAACATTTGCAATGGGTGTTACAAAAACAAGATCACGGAGCAATAAAATAAAACAAATGCGGAAATAAAATAGAGAAGATACACAATACAATAGAGACACATATATGTGTGGTTCACCCAGTGTGGGCTACATCCACCTGATAAATTTCTAGGTTCTTCCTTTATTATTATCCAACAAATGAAGAGATACAACCTACAACATACCTGCTGTAACTTCCTCTTATTTTTCTCATAGTTCCCTCTCTCATAATACAATATTCACTCACTCACATAGTCACAATACAATTCCCTCATACATAAAAGAGGGTTTCCTTCTAGGGAAAAATATCTAACATAACTTCTACCATTAGATCTGCGACCTTGTAATGAATGGTCCATATTGACTACGAAATTACAATCTTTTACAAGGAATTTTTTCCCAATATTTCACTTTGGGGGCGCTACCCCTGAA
>ML782264.1:206362-222132 GCA_009831015.1 Picea engelmannii
TGTTCATTATCCTCATGTTTCAGTTCTGAAATTTATTTTCAGTTCAGAAATTTATTTTCTGTTAAGTTTTTTAGATGCTGAAACACCGTTGTGCTGATGCTGAAACACCGCTGTGCTGATGCTGAAACACCGCGGAGCAGATGATGAAACACCACGGCTGTAGCATATGCTGATGCTGAAACACCGCGGAGCAGATGCTGAAACACCACGGCTATAGCATATGTTGAAACAGTGCTGAAACTAAATTTAGCATTTAAGTTTGACTGAAAAATCAGCGAGACTGAAACTGGGTGGGATTTTGAAAAAATTAACAGAATTCTGATGGTTTCCTAGACTCTTTCCTCCTTCCCTTTGTATTCCCTTGTTCTCCACGGTCAACGCATTACCTGATGTCTCACATGTGCTTTTTCGTCGCACTTCCTCGTTGAGGATAACACCAACAACATCATCAAATTTTAGAGTGTTTGAACTAGAGACAGAGTTACTTGCAACCGTGACCAAGACATTTAAACTTTAAAGAAATGAGAACATGATTAGAAGAGCCCTAACCTCATCATCAATGTCCACTTTTACAAAACTCAGTTGATTGGTAATCATATTGAATTCATTTAAATGATCGACAACAAACCCATCTTCTGACATCTTCATATTAAATAATCGATTCATTAGGAATACCTTGTTGGAAGCCGAGGATTTTTCATATATTTTAGCCAATGCATTCATTATATCCTCCATTGTATTTTCTTTCAAAATATTTAAATCCACCGACGCTACCATGCAAAACCTCCCAGTTCCTTTCTATCAAGAATCTCCCACTCTTCGTCCTTCATACTCGCTAACTATTTTTCTTTTCCGCCCAAAGATAGGTAAAGATCCTTATGATATAAATAATATTCCATCTGCATATTCCATAACCGATAATTTTAGCCATTAAATTTCCCAACCTTAAACTTTCCATCTTTGTCCATTGCTACCACCCAAACCAGGAACCCTCTTTTCATGCGAGTTACCTTTCGCTTCGATACTAGTTATTAAAAAAATAGGATCACGGAGAAATAAAATAAAACAAATGTGGAAATAAAACACATAAGATACACAATACAATAGAGACACAAATATATGTGGTTCACCCAGTGTGGGCAATGTCCACCATAGAAATTGCCAAGTCCTACCTTTATTATTATCCAACAAATGAAGGGATACAACCTACAATATACCCATTGTATCTTCCTTTTATTTTTCTCATAGTATCCTCTCTCAAAATACAATATTCACTTTCTCACACAGCTGTAATACAATTCCCTCATACATTAAAGAGGTTTTCATTCTAGGGAAAAAATCCCTAACATAAATTCTACTGTCAGATCTGCGACCATATAATGAATGGTCCAGATTGACTACGAAATTACAATATTTTACAAGCCAATTTTCCCAAAATATTTCTTCGGGGGCGCTTCTACCGAATCCCTCACCAGAGGGAGGTACAAAATTTCTCGTCACCTCCTCCTGGACCCCCTTGGTGAGATATGTTGGGGGGGAAGTCCCCTAACACCCTGTCAAGAAATGGGATATAAACACGGCTGAAACAAGACCTCTGAATCAAGAATATAACCAGGCTTCATAACCAACAATCTCCCACTTGGAGACTAATCACAACAAATCCACTGATGTTGTATCCGTTGGGCTATGATTCACCTTGGACTTGGAAAATTTCTCATTTTCACCTTCATGCTTTAATACCAACTGAAACTGAGAAGGAACTTAGTTTGTCCCTGATTATTACATTTTTTGCCTCCCACCCTGGCAAGAGATGTGGGGGGGGCAAGCCCCCCCCACACCCCCTTGTCAAGAAATGGGATCCAAACACGACTAGAACAAGGCCTCTGAATCAGAAAGATAATCATGATCCACTACCAATAATGGATCTAGGGAAATATACTAATAATGAGACAGAAACATAAGCTGTGTGTTGGGTGTTTTATATGTACTAAAAAAGACACTAAACTACCCTCAATTAAATTGTCAACCCGGGGTAGGTAAACTTAGAATTGTAGCAAAATATATGCTTGTTGGCAGCCAATTCGCATTTTTGTACTGTCCTTATAAGCTGCCTACACTAGTGTTTTGCAACCCTTGATTTTCATCGCAATCTTTGAATAAAAATGACACTATTATTTCATGCATTTGCACACTTACCTTTGTTCTCGTTTTCACGACTGCAAGCGTGAAAAATTTAATTTCGAAGTCACATTAAAATCATCACTAGATTGTTATGGTTACTCTTGTCCATGCATTCATTGTGTTTCCAATTTAATTATAGTCGCACAGTTGGCAAGATTCCAAGATCTTTACTCATTTGGTATTCTTTAATTGTTAATATGACTTCGTTTTTATAATACTGTGATGATATTCTTATGATCGAGTTTTTGATACATTGGTGGTTTTGAGGTTCAATAGTCTTTCATCGATTTCCTTGACACATTGGTTTCATGAAAACACATTGACGTTGTGGTTATACCCTTGGTGTAATCATTTCATACAACACATATTCGACATGATCAAACCCTTGGTGTTGATTTCGAATCATTATTTTGGTTTTAAAACTATGCTAATACTATTGCTTGCGCAAATGTTTGGTCGACTTACCATAGATTTTATTAATTGTTTAAATGGCATAGTTTTTAACATATGCAATAGTGGTTTGAATCGTTATATGCGTTGTTGGTTGTACTGTGGGAAATGACTATTTTGCATGGGTTGATCTAGCTCCACCACCTTCGCACATTCGGTCATTAATTCCTTCCCCCTATCTCGAGTTAACTCTGTATGTTTTCGGGTAAGCCTGTGAGCTATCAACCCTGCGTATACTCTGATCGAACCCTTGCCCGTTCATCCATCTCACCGTGTGCTCCTGTCTATGGCACCTATGGTGCGCATAGAGCCGAATGGTAGCCAAAATCTGTTGTTATTCGATAATGCCCATAAGGATTTAGAAAATAGTGGTTGGCTGGGGTTTATTCAAAGGTTCGAGGGTTTCAACCTTTTGGTTGCCCAACAATTCACCCTCACCTTCGACGGGTGCAGGGCTAAAGTCGGAGACATACAACTTGAGCTCAATGAAGAATTCTTAAGCTCGGCTATAGGACTGCCAGCTACAGGTCAAAGATGGTTCAAAACTTCCAAACTAGATGAGGTGCCATGGCCATTACTATTCATATCAAGAAAGATTGTTTCCTGTGATAAAGGTATGCCTATTTCTACCCTCAAACCTAGGTGGCATGATCTTTTGGTAATTGTTAAACAGTTTGTGACCTGTGAAGGTCGGTATGGCTTGGTCTTTTTGTATCACCTTCGGCTGTTGATGAATTTTATAGGCTATCCCTTAAATATGCCACATTACTTCTTGCGTAGTCTTTACAAAATGTATAAAAGATTCAAGCGTGAGAAGGTTGATAGCATCCTTTTTCATCATGGCTTGATTAAACTCATTATCATCCACCATTTGAGCCTTAGTGGCGATAATTGGCAAGCCTTCCTATCAAGGAATGGCTTTTCCAATCCCGAGTCTGCTCAAATCGACAAGGTTGTGGTTACAGAAACTTTGGTTGGGTTGGCCATGCCATTTCATATCCTTCTACCCCCTGTCAAACCCTCGGATTTCCCTGACATAGATATACCCAATGCCATAGCCAATCCGTGTACTAAATACAAGACTGAGGCCGTTAAAAAGCCTGTGAGGAACAAAGGTAAGAATGATACTACTGTCAACAGTAGGGGGAAGAAAAATGCCCGATTGATAACGAGACACGCCATGAACAAACCTAAGACAAACGTTGAACAGAAGCCAATAGTGCTGAGAGAAGACTCAGACTCTGATATTGAGCGTGCCTAAAAAAAACCCTAACTACCCGGGAATCAAGCTCCACAAGGAAACCCCTACTAACTTAAACAAACCCTCGCCCATGATACCGAAGCCCAATCAATCATCATGCGCTTGGCTAGAGCGTTATTACACTGACGTTCTCCTATTGCAATCAAAGATCAAATCATTAGAAGAACGGGTGACAGTGCTGGTGAAGGAGAACGACAGGGTACAAGCCAGTGAAAAGAAACAAAAAACCACCGGTTCGATTGTCTTCAGGAATGTCGAAGTGGCAACAACCTTTGTCAATTCAAGATTATCATGACCGAGTTTCCCAGGTATGTGTTTTGACATCAATTTTGCCTTGTAAGTTCGCTTGAATTAATTTAATTGATTGAAGTTGTTTTCAATTAGCTTTGTTCATTTTAATACATTCGAAATGATTCTGTTATAGTTTGATCATCAAAAACGATTTTGTTGTCGATCCTGTACAGTAGATTCATTTTGCTAAAATTAAATGTAGATGTGATTTGGTTATGCGATCTTATTGTGCTCAGATTAGTATAAGTGATTGGGTTGTTTATGATTCTGTTTGGTTTGCTTTGAAACGGTTCTGTACGTTTGAATTAATATAGTCGATTGAGTTTGCTTTCGTTGGGTTCGGTTCAATAGATTCAAAACAATCCTGTTGACTTCAATTATCCAAATAACAAGTCTGGTTCGTTTTGAATAAATATTCTCGTTGGATTTTGATTACATTTGACATGTGCAAAAGATCTATTTGCTAAAATTGTGTAGTTGTGTTGATTGATACGATTTTGCATAACGATTGTGTCAGTCCCAAACTGGTTCGATTCATTTCTTCTGTTTTGATTTTGAAACAATGTCGTGTGCCATGATTAGCATGATTGTTTGTATATGTTTGATATAGTTCCATTAATTTGAAACACGATCTTGTTGATTTCGTTGTGATTCGACAACGATTTTGTCAATGGCTGAGGCAACATAAACTATTGCATGAATGATTTGTTTAACTGGATACAGTTTGTGTCGATTGAAATGGGTTCATGAAAATGATTTCATTTCTTTCGAATTCTCTAAGAAATTATGTTTACCCTACATTGGTGATAACAAATGTTGAACATAGTGCATGTATCTCTGTTACCTTTCGGTTGACCACGATTTCGTTTGTTTCAAATTAGCATAGAAGTTTTGATTTGAATGATTTGTTTGATTTCCAATTAGCAATTAAATATTTGTTTAATAGTTTGAATATAATTCTTTAAGTTTTGGATTGATTTTAAAACGATTATGTGTTCAAATTAGACCAGCTACAGAATCACAAGATTCTGTAGCTAGTCTTAAGAATTAGATTTTTGTCAATTTTATCAATAAAATATCCTCTAAACTTGTCTATTTTTGTCTTCTTTCAGGTGCATACGCATTACAATGATCAATTGGGAATGTTGTGGAATTTTAGGAGATACTTTGGATACGGTTTTGTTTTAGGTTGTTAGCTTGAGTCAGAAATAGAGACTTGGGATATTATCCCCAGATTTTTGTAAACTGTTTTGATAATTCCCACGGGGATGTTTTACCCTGTGGGAGGTCTTTAAATACTTGTCATTTTTTGTAATGAACCCATCATCATCACTGTTGGGGGAACCAGACTATGGATTTATGATACAGACTGGGATGAAAGTTGATGTCTTGTAACAGCTTTAGCTTTCAATATATCAAACTTTTGTTTCAAGTTTTATTCATATTAGTTTGCAATTAATTATAGACTACTTTAGCTATCGTAATTCTTGCAGGTTGATGTGACTTGGTTTATGTGTTATCCATGTCTGATCTCTCCTATTTTAAAAGTACAATTAATTTGTTTCAGTTTAATGAATTACAGGTTTACCTTTTTCGTTAAATGAATAATTTTGTACAAATCTTTGCACACAAATTTATCTAAATGCGATGATTTGTAAATTATAAGATTGTTGTAATTTTTTATGTCTTGTTTGTCCTGTCATTTATATTTGAAGAGCACAACTGCTTTCCGTTTACGAGAAGCTCGTGGAGAATTTGGTGCGGGTTTCCTCCCAACGAACAGCTAAATCGACTATTGGATACAGGATGAACCTGAAGCGTTACTTCAGGTCAGTTTGCTATTTGTCATTTAATAGTTAGCTTATTAGTGTTATTTAAGTAGTTTAGATAAATATATTAGTTTATATTCATAGTTAGAGTTATTATTTTAGTTGCTTAGCTTAGATAGTTTTTATTCTATGTCTTTTTCATAAAATTATAAAAATCAAAAAACAATAGTTTCGTTGTCTTAGGACAGATTACAAATGATTTTTGCAGGTTTTAATTTAAATCTGTAATTTGTAAATATTGTATATTTGTTATTGAAGTTGATTCTGTTGATAATTAAACATTTACTTTTATAGAATTATAGTTGTATGATTTAGGTAATAGATTGTATATATGTAAGTTAGATTAGTTTATTAGTTTGTTTTAATTATTGTTTTTATTTAGATCGGCCAACGGAGCCGCTAAACCCATCAGGGTGGGTTATCCCAAACGGCTTGGGTTATTTAGACAACCCCGGACCGGATCCACTCTTCCATTTGGCGAGCATTCATTTTTGCCCGTCAACAAATGGCGCTAGAAGGAGGACCTGAAATTTATTAATGGCACGAGGTGGTCGTAAGACTCCTCCACCACCTAATCGCTCACCTATAGTGACAAGAAGTCATTCAAACGATAACATCCCCCCTCAAACAACAACCACATCAAACGACGATCCACGAATCACAGTTGAGCCAGCAACCCCAAATCCTACAGGTGGTGACATACAAGAGATTGTCCACCAATCTCTTATAAGAACACATAGTGCCTTAGCCCGCTTGAGGCAACCAAATCGACCTTTGGACCAACCTTTAGATTTCTCTGATATCACAGAACAACTCGGAGGCACTAACCTCACTGTGAGCCCTACAGATCCAATCCTCACTCCTGTTGCAGGGGGATCTGGAATACCTCCCTCACCACCTCCTTCATCTCCTTCTTCTTCTGGAGAAGACTCCTCTAATGAAGGTAGTTCCCCTTCACAGCCTTCCACACCACTTACACCAATGGCCAACCAGAAAAATCCTTCTAGACCTTGGCTCGACCAAGATGCGGTAGCCATACCTGGAGATCAACATCCCTTACCCAAACATCCAGAGAAGTGGCTTCCCAAGTTTGACCCTGACTCTAAACAGATCGCTGAAGATCACATTAAAAAGTTTATGTTAGCCATTAGACTCCAAAATGTCGAGCATGAAGACCTATTCTGTAGGTTGTTCCCCTATACTTTTGAGGGCAATGCATCTACATGGTAATTTTCCCAACAACCCCATACCATCGTGTCTTGGGAAAGGTTTGAATCCTGCTTTTTGGAAAAGTTCGGAGATGGTAAGCCTCCGGAAGTCCTAGTCATGGACCTTTCTAACTTAAGAATGAACCCAAAAGAGAAATTTAAAGACTTTAATCAAATATTCTTAACACTTAAGAACCGAATCCCTACGGATTCGATGCCTACCGAGAATCTTATCATAGCATACTATACTAAATCCTTGCATCAAAGTATAGCCATTTGGGTTAAACGATCTAAGAAAGCCACATTGTTAGAGGCCTTCGAGGAGGCCAGCTAGATTGAAAAAGACATACTTAGTCTAAAAGACGCTACTAACAACGAAACAGAAACTAGTTCATCTTCCAAAAAGAAGATTGAAATCCTCCCTAGACCTGCTCAAAATAAACCACAACCTGAAAGCTCTGATTTAGAAAACTTAACTAAAGTTGTTCAAAAACTGTCAAATCAAGTTATAGATTTGAAAAGGACGGTCGAAGAAGATTCTTCGAGCAAAGGGGCGTATAAAACCCCGTTCAGGAAGCCTTTTCCCACCAACCGACCTAATCCGAATACTGAGGGCCTTAATCTAGAAAGTCTGCAATACGCCCTTCAAACAATTCTAGAAGCTCAAGATAACTTGATACCTCCTGAGATTCCTGAGGCGGTAGTTGAACAAGAGACAGTGCAAGAAGAAGAGTCTTCTCCAAACATTTTCGGACACTTCTCAGATAGTATCTTCCAAGCTAACTTCGAGACAATGCATCCCTACAATACTTGGAGTAAGATAGCAAGCAAACCTTCTTCTAAAAACACTACGACTTTGCCCTCAAAGCAATCTAAACCAGATGAGACTAAACAGAGTCATGTGAACCCCAACTTAGATTATGATTTAGTTGAAGACCTCAAAAATTTAAGGGCTAACATTTCTGTCTATGAGTTATTGAAATTTCCATTTTTGCTACAAAAAATGTTACAGAATATCACAGAGAATGGAAAAAATGGTAATTCAGGCAATAACAAGGTTGTTCAGAACAAAGTTCCTCAGAAGACTTCGACTAAAAATAATCCTGATCCTCAAGACAAAGGAAGCCTTCCTGTAAATAATGTAAATAATGTAGATAAAGTAGCTTTAGAACTTGCGAGTAAAAAAATGCAAGCTACCACCCTTAGCACTCGCATAAATGTACCTCCATTTTTGTTAACTTTCGAAATATTTAATAGAAACATGCACAATTGTATGGTAGACTCAGGAGCGTCATCCAATGTGATGCCATGGTCTGTGTGTCAGAAGATTAACGCTGAAGTTGAACCATCCACTCTAAAAATTGTCCAACTTGATCGAACCAGTGTTAAAGTTGTAGGCGAATTAAGGAATGTGCTTATAATATTATCGTCTAACCCCAAAGTTCATCAAGTCATTGATATTATTGTTTTGGATGTTCCAGAAGTGTAAGAAAAGACAAGTAAGAAAAGACAACTATCTATCCTACTAAAGCAAAGGGACAGGTAAGCAAAGACTTCTCATTGAACAACTATCTAGCCTAAGAGGCAAGTGAACTAAATGCCTAATGCAAAACTATTTTTCTTGCATGAAAGGAAATTTAAATGCTCAATGCAATGCATGAAAGGAAATCTAGTTTATTGAGAGAAAGAAAGACTACCAACTAAACTTATGAAAACAAGAAACTATCTCTTCTAATCTACAAAAGCAAGGAACTATCTTTAATCTATGAAACACTCAAATGTAATGATGGTGGTTGTGTGAATGCCTTCGGTGGTGACGGATGATATCTCGATGACACTTGACAACAAATGACAGTTCTAATGGTATAAGCTCAATACTAATTTCAATGGCAAAATGAAAGGTGTGAAGTAAACAGTCTAATGAAAACTTAGCCATGATAAAATTAATGTTAAATACCATGCATATTCATGTATAAATCATCAACAACATAATGAGATTTAATTTCATTTTAATCTATGAAAGGAAATTGCATAAAGGAAAACTATGCTATGTCTATTCTAATCATTCAAGCTATGATGAATTAAAAACATAAATTGAACTATGATATCAAGAAGTAAATTGACAATTACATTAACCAATAATGAAGCAAATGAAATCTATCTAAAATTGAAGTAAGCAAACTAAGAACGGGAATTAAATCTATCCATCCATCAACATTCCTGTCAAAGAAAACCCAAATTAAAACTATGTTTTGTTCTAATTAAAAATCTATTCTAAGCTTGACTGTAAAATTGTAAAAGAAAGCAAGATTTAACATTTAACTGCATATGAGGGTTAGTAAAGAGAGAGAGACTTTTTAATTGCACACGAAATTAGTAAAGAGACTTGCAAGCCTATTCCTAGTGTAACACCCTGTTTCCCCCAGTCTGTAAAAATAACCATGTTGGCCAAGAACTATGGCAAACTCAAAGATGTGAATGTTTGATTTGACGGACCTTTGCATAAAAGGTCGATGAATGTAAATTATATAATGAATATGTGTTGCATGACTGCTGAGAGGGGGATGTGCTAAAAGAGACCACGATGGATAATGAGAGGTGGTGGAAGGGACCTGGAATGGTTGCGTTAACTTCCACTGAGCCAGTACCATACTGGTTTATACTTGCTCGCAAACCAAAGCAACTCTCTGATCCTGGAATGGATTTCCCGTCATATTGGTAGGTGGGGAGGCTCCTCAAGAGTTAATGGGGGGATGGGGGTGAACCACCCATCCGTAACAACCCTCAGACCTGACCATGGACGACGAAACTCGCGCCACACGTAACCTTGCAGACAAAAATTGGCAAGAGAGGAAATGTGGTAAAAAGAGAGCAGTGGGGGCGACGGGGATCGCAAAAAGAGACTGGAGAAACCCTAGAAATGAAGGGAGTTCTGAATACCAGGAGAAGGAGAGTAACCTTCATCCTTTATTATTTTTCTGCATCAGGAAAAGGAGAGTAACCTTCGTCCCTGATTTCTGTTGAGTTGGAAGTAGGAGACTGAACCTCAAAGCATTGTGGTCTAGCTTGGGGGTGGCTAGTGGTAAATCTATTTAGAGTCACTGAGCCTATAGTTGGGTGGAAATGAGCACCCCTCTCAGTAGTTGCATCACGCCTGGTAGATCTGATAAGTGTTTTATACCTTTTATTTCGAACTGAATATCATGAATACGTGCTTATGTTTATATGCCCATAATAATTTATGTGTAGAATGATTGCCTGGTGTGATAGACTGGAAATAATGGATGCATGTGTATTCTTACATGCCATAGTCAGCTTATGTACAAAGGATTAAGGTTGGGGTATGAATTTTCTCCACTGCAAATCGTCTTGGTTGCTTAACTCTCGTAATGTTCCGGGAAGACTCCTCAAGAGTACGCTTCCCCGAGGATTACCCCATAAACCTTGGAACCATGCCAAACCTTTACCCAGAGACTCGACTAAGATTTGGGATGATTGCCCAAGAACCGTCTGAAGGTTCATGCAATCCGGGTCTGGAAACCTTATGCAAGGAAGGATAACTCTCTAACGTCTCAGAGTTGTGGGAGTTTGAAGCCCCGAGAAGTTGAATTTCGTGATTCAAGCTCAGAAGGGATAGCGAGCCCAATTATAGAAAGAGAGAATACCCTATCATTTGGTAGATGAAAGGTCGGAATCCTTTTGGGAATAACCCAGATCTGTCGAGACCGATGGATCTAGAGAAGGAGTGCAAGCATTAACACCTCGACCCTTTCAGCGTTCGCATGTAGAGATGGGATATTGGACCGTAGATCCAAGGATCTGATAGAGCCCTATTGACTGTCGATCTTAGGCTTTGTATAGGTAGAAGAGTAGCATTTCGATGACTCACAACTTGGAGTGGTCAAGAGTAGGGTTTCATGAACTCACAATTCGCGAGATCACGACCTGATCATGACCATTGGATCCAAGGCACGGGAGAACCGTTGGATCAGAACTTTTGTGGTTATCGCCTATCGGGGGTTTAGAACTTAAGGGAGTTTCTTTTCGATTGTAGAAGTCGCTAAGTGTCGAGTGCCGAGGGTTCATGCAAACACATGACCCATCCGTAAGTGGGGACCTCGTGGTTGACAGATGGCGTAACAACAAGCACCCAAAGAAAGGTAGGAATAGGTGACAGGTGATGGACACATGTCACTTGGGGAGGAGTCAACCCATTGTTGACTTATCGTATCTCTAGAAATCACGAAGGAGGAGCATGAGGACTCAACACTCCAACTCGTAAAGTCGCGAGATGTGAGTAGCGCTAGTATTTAGCCTAGGAAGCAGGTGACTGATGGTGGACACATGTCACACTGGGAAAGAGTCAACCCACTATTGACTTATCATGGCTCGGGGTTTCGTAGGATTAAGAAGTTGCACCTTGATCTCTAAGGCCGCGAAATGCCGAGAGCCAAGGTCTCGTGCGATGGGCGACGGTGACACAGCTCGTGAGCAGAGTATAGGGGGGTTGACAAGTGGAGCGTGTGCGTCGCTTTGGCAGAGTCCACGCCACATTGACCTCTCAGGTCTCGGGGATTCGAGAAGGAGGAGCACGAGAGCTCAACACCTCAACTGACGAGGTTATGAGTGGTGCTAGTGTTTGGCCTAGCCCACGGTTACATGTAGCAGGCGCTAGTGAGGAGGGAGACATACCCATATAGTATCTTGAGAATCGGTGTTTGGAGAAAGGGGAGTCGAGAGTCTTGATTCCCGACTCGCGAGTTTCGAAAGGTGCTTGTGCTAAGGCCAGCTTATGGTCATTTGGAGGAGGATAAGGGAAGAGAGGGTTTGCGCTAGGCCCCATATAAGTCTCAAGGATTCTATTCCTCGAAGAAAAAGATGAAAAATCTAAGTTGTTGTAGTGGGTGTGTGACAAATTGGTATTAGAGCATAGTTACAACACTTGGCCTGCTTGGGCTCATGAATGAGTTGCGCATAAACTCCATTTTAAGTACTCTTAAGAGGAGTAACCCTCTATCTTAACCCCCATTAGCAAAAGCCAAAGTTAAGAATGAAAATTCCTATGGTGTGTATGCATTTGAAAAATATGAATTATGCGTTGATTGTGAATGAATATAATGTTGACTAACAATAAGTGTTTTTCTTGCACAACAAGTGGATGATCAACTGCGGGAGACTGCAGACGCATAGAATGGTGACACACCACGAAGTGGGGGATGGCTCCCACAATAGAGATGAAGAGTCTGACGAAAGGAGAGCGATAGAGACCCCTCCTGATCTAGTTGAGACTGTGAGAAGCCTCATGGTCGAACTACAGAGTTGCAAGGCCGACAACGAGAGGTTGATAAAAGAGAAAGAGAAGCAGACAGAAATTAATGCAATGTTGTTGCAGTGTTTATCCGACATACAAAGACAATTGCAGCATGAACCTGACCCCAGTCACGTGGACCGATGACAGAAAAAGAAAAGTTGAAGTCCACGTAAGATACAGAAACGTGGTCTTTTAAGTGGCCACACTGGGAAAAGCACCTCGAGAAAGGTCCACCCCAGAGATAAGGGACAAGCGTCAGATGATTCCTCTGGAAAGGAAACTGGCGACTCAGAGGGATCTTCTAGTATCAGAACTAGTTCTTATTCCCGAAGAAAATGGAAGAAGCGAAAGCATTCCAAGAGTCACAATCTCGAAGAATTCAAGAAGGGGGAGGAAGTGGAGGCCTGGCTGCTTGGACTAAAGAAGTATTTTAGAGTCCATGACTTCTCAGAAAACTTGAAGGCTCGAGTAGCCACTTTCAACTTGAATGGAAAGGCTTCCATTTGGTGGGAATACCTTAAGAATGTAAAATGGATTTGCGAAGAAGACCTATCTTGGGAACGGTTTGAGAAATACTTCAGGAAGAAGTATCTGTCGAAAAAATATTTAGATGAAAAGACTAAAGAATTCTATGAACTCAAGCTAGGGCAACGTACCATAGAGGAATATGTCAGCAGATTCCTCGAATTGTTGAGCTACGTACCATATATAAAAGCAGATAAAGCAAAGGTGCAATGATTCATCGGTGGACTACCTAAGGACTACCAGAACATGATTGAGTTTGACGAGCCAAAGACCTTAGAAGACACTATCTGAAAGGCAAGATATTGTTACGAACAGTTGGGGCATCGGACAGAACCTCGCGAAAACTGGAAGAAGAAGAATAGTTCAGGATTCCAGAAAAAAGGGTTTAAATCCCCAAGATTTAAAAACTATAAAAAGGACTCAAGGATGAGCTTCCCAACCCGAAGTGTACACCAACAGAATTTCCCCTCCCAGAGAAGAAATAAAAATTCTGGATTCACCCCAGGAAAGATTGATAACCCAAAAGAGAACCCTTGAAATGTTGGGGTTGTGGAGAAGAACATCTACTGAGGGACTACCCGCACTGACAATAGAACAATTGAAGAATTTACAATGTTCAAGAAGCTACCAATGTCAATGACGTGGCCAGGAGTTGTTGCAAATTTATGCAGCCTTGGATAATAAACAAGTTAACCACCAAGCTTCAGTGGTGGAGATGGAAGGTATGATCACCAACCATCAATTGTTTATTCTAATTGAACCTGGTTCAAATTTGAGTTATATAGCTCCTAAGGCTATTGATAAGTGTAAATTACAGCCACATAAACACGCCAAGCCATGGTTGGTACAGTTAGCCACTGGCACCAAAAGAAAGGTAGCAGAGGTCATACCAGCTTGCCAATTCACTATGGGTGAATTCCCCACCCAAGAAACCCTTAACATAATACCCCTAGGATCATATGACCTGTTGATTGGAATGGACTGGCTAGCCACATATAAATCCAGATTGGACTGTTACCATAAAACTTTAGAATGTGTAGGTGAAGAAGGAATAAGGATAACCCTTCGAGGGGTCCAAAAACCTATCTCGGTGAGACGAATATCAGCCCTTCAAATGAGAAAGTATTGCAGAAAGGGATGTCTACTTTATGTGATACAGGTGTTGGAATCAGTTGAAGATGACAAACCAAGCCTCGAAGACCACCCCACACTAAGAGAATATAGAGATGTATTTCTGGAAGAGGTACCGGGTCTACCTCCGAGAAGGGACATTGACTTCTTGATAGAACTTGCATCGAGAGCGGTGCCAGTGTCTAGGACACCCTACAGGATGAGCACACCCAAGCTAGTTGAGCTTAAATTACAACTAAAAGAAATGATGGACAAAGGCTATATCTGGCTCAATGTGTCTCCATGGGGAGCACCAATTCTGTTTGTAAAGAAGAAAGATGGTACCATCCGACTATGCATAGATTATAGACAACTAAACAATGTAACCATAAAGAACAAGTACCCCTTACCCAGGATCGATGACTTGTTCGATCAATTGGGAGGTGCTTCCATCTTCTCAAAGATTGACTTGAAATCTGGATACCATCAAGTCCAAATCAAGGGTGAAGACATCCACAAAACTTCCTTCAGGAAGAGATATGGTCACTATGAGTTTGTGGTAGTACCATTCGGATTAACCAATGCCCCTGCCACTTTTATGTGCTTGATGAACAATGTGCTCAACAAATTCCTAGACAAATTTGTAATAGTTTTTATTGACGATATATTAATTTACTCCAAGAATAGAGAGGAACAGGAGGAACATCTTAGACTTGTGCTTCAAGTGTTAAGAGAACATAAGCTCTATGCCAAATTTAGCAAGTGCGACTTTTTCCAGAAGAAAATACATTACTTGGGCCATGTCATATATGAAGAAGGAGTAGTAGTAGACCCTGACAAGACCAGGTCTATCATGGAGTGGCCTACCCCAAAGGACATTTCAGATATCAGATCCTTTATGGGCTTAGTAGGATACTATAGGATATTTATAAAAGGATTCTCCAAGATTGGTTGTCCAATCACTGCCCTCCAGAAGAAGGGAGCTAAATTCACGTGGACATAAGAATGTGAAGAAAGATTTCAATCCCTAAAACATTTACTGACCCATGCACCCATGTTGAAGATCGTCGATCCCGAAGCTGACTTCCTCATGTGCACAGATGTCTTCAAGGAAGGGCTCGAAGGAGTCCTTATGCAAGGAGGAAGTGTATCCTTCTATGAATCCAAAAAATTGAATGAGCACGAAGTCAACTATGTGACCCATGATCTAGAGCTTGCCGCCATAGTGCACGCCTTAAAAATGTGGAGACATTACCTCTTGGGAAGGAAATTTGTGTTTATGACATACCATTGTGGATTGCTATATCTGTTTGACCAACCAAATCTCAATGTCAGACAAGCTAGGTGGATGACTCTCCTTAGTAAGTTTGATTTTGAAATCAAACATGTTAAAGGAAAGGAAAATAAGGTGGTCGATGTAATTTTTAAACCTACGAAGTAAAGCAATGCATATAGATTCTTAAGAAAAACAAAAATTAATCAATGGCTCATACACATAGTACACAAAGATTTTATAACGGAAACCCTCTACTGGGAAAACCTTTCTTATATTCATTATATCAAATTTCACCATTCACCATACAATATATACAATGTTTTTAGGT
>ML782264.1:222178-249594 GCA_009831015.1 Picea engelmannii
ATTGAGGCGCTGCCCTGAGCTACTGCCCATTGTCGAATGCTACGCGTAACCAGGGGGGGGCATACCTGCCCCCCCCCTGGGACCCCCCTAGGAAAGCGCCCAGCGCACATGACAGAGCTCTAGTGGTTGGGATTGTCAGACGCAGTTGTTGTATCTGACACACCCACACACACACACATGCAAAGAATATAACACATACCCAACAGTCGATGCCCTTAGCAGAAGTATGAAAACAATTCATCTGGCAGTGGTGAGAACCTGCGAGACGAATGTCAAGGAAAGAGTCAAGAATGCACAATAAACAGACACATTCTTTCAGACTGTGACCTCGTACCGAGAGAAAGAACCCACAAAAATAAAGTATGAAGGCTACCATATGATAGATGGAGGTCTGCTAACTTACAAAAACAGATTGTATATTCCAGAATGTGATGACTGGAAGAGGTTCATAATGGATGAAATACATAAAATACCATATACTGGTCATCCCAGATACCAGAAGATGATCAAAGCCACCAGGAAACAATTCTATTGGCCTGGATTGAAGAAAGACATAGCTGAGTACTTAGCCAAATGCATAGAATGCCAATAGGTTAAAGCAGAACACCAACACCTAGCAGGATTATTACAACCTCTACCAATCCCAGAATGGAAGTGGGAAACCATTTCCATGGACTTCATCATCGGATTACCAACATCGACCAAACAAAATGACGCCATCATGGTAGTGGTGGATAAATTGAGCAACTCTGCCCATTTTATCCCCATCAATTCGACTTGCAAGGCAATAAATATCACCAACATATTCATGAAGGAGATATTCAAACTATATGGTATGCCTAAAGAGATCATGTCTGACAGAGACACGAAATTTACTTCCAACTTTTGGAAATCCTTGATGGCTGGTCTAGAGACCAAATTATTGATTAGAACCACCTATCATCCTCAAACCGATGGACAGACGGAAAGATTGAACCAAATACTGGAAGACATGCTAAGAATGCATGTGATGCATTAGCCCAAGAAGTGGGAATATTACCTACCACTGGTGGAATTTGCCTACAATAACATCTAGCAAGAATCCTTGAAGATGAGTCCCTTCGAAGTCCTCTATGGTAGACCGTGCAACACCCCAGTCAGCTGGAGAAACCCAGTAAACATAATTACTATTGGACCCGACATGTTGAAAGAAATGGAACAAAAAGTAACTTAGATCAAACAAAATCTAAAGGTCACTCAGGACAGACAAAAAAGTTACGCCGACCGAAAGAGAACTCCAAGAGAATTCAAGACGAGAGACCATGTATATCTCAGAGTTAGGCCCAGGAAGAGTTCCTTGAGGATGGGAGCTTGTGCCAAGTTGGCACCTCGATATTGTGGACCCTTTGAAGTTCTATATAGAGTAGGACATGTAGCCTATACGCTAGCACTTCCTCCCACAGTAAAAGAACATAATGTTTTCCATGTTTCATTATTAAAGAAATATGTACATGATTCTAATCATATAATTGACTTTTCTATGATCCAGGTGGAACCGGAGGGATATTTCCTGCTAGAACCTCAATGCATACTGGACAGAAAGGAAACCCCACTCAGGAACCGAACCATTGCATAGGTCAAGGTGCAGTGGAAACATTTTGGCCCAAATGAGGCTACATGGGAAATGGAAGATGCCATGAAATAGACATATCCGATTTTGTTTACTTCTGAACATACACATCATATTGATAGATAGAACATCGAGGACAATGTTCCTTTAAGGGGGAGGGAATTGTAACACCCTGTTTCCCCCAGTCTATAAAAATAACTATGTTGGCCAAGAACTATGGAAAACTCAAAGATGTGAATGTTTGATTTGACGAACCTTTGCATAAAAGGTTGATGAATGTAAATTATATAATGAATATGTGTTGCATGACTGTTGAGAGGGGGATGTGCTAAAAGAGACCACGATGTCTAATGAGAGGTGGTGGAAGGGACTTGGAATGGTTGCGTTAACTTCCACCGAGCCAGTATCGTACTGGTTTATACTTTCTCATAAACCAAAGCAGCTCTTTGATCCTGGAATGGATTTCCCATCAGATTGGTAGGTGGGGAGGCTCCTCAAGAGTTAATGAGAGGATGGGGGTGAACCGCCCATCTGTAAAATCCCTTAGACCTAACCACGGATGGCGAAATTCACGCCACACACAACCTTGCAGACAGAAATTGGAAAGAGAGGAAATGTGGTAATAAGAGAGCAGTGCGTGCGATGGGGATCGCAAAAAGAGGCTGGAGAAACCCTGAAAACACGAGTTTTGAATACCAGGAGAAGGAGAGTAACCTTCGTTCTTTATTATTTTCCTACATCAGGAGAAGGAGAGTAACCTTTGTCCTTGATTTTTGTTGAGCTGGAAGTAGGAGACTGAACCTCAAAGCATCCTGGTCTAGCTCGGGGGTGGCTAGTGGTAAATCCGTTTGGAGTCACCGAGCCTACGGTTGGGTGGAAATGAGCACCCCTCTCAGCAGTTGCATCACGCCTAGTAGATCTGATAAGTGTTTTATGCCTTGTATTTCGAACTAAATATCATGAATACATGCTTATGTTTATATGCCCATAATAATTTCTGTGTAGAATGATTGCCTGGTGTGATAGACTGGAAATAATTGATGCCTGTGTATGCTTACATGCCATAGTCGGTTTCTATATAAAGGATTAAGGTTCGGGCATGAATTCTCTCCATTGCGAATCGTCTTGGTTTCTTAACTCTCGTAATGTTCTGGGAAGGCTCCTCAAGATTACTCTTCCCCAAGGATTACCCCATAAACCTTGGAATCATGTCGAACCTTTACCCAGAGACACGACTAAGATTTGAGATGATTGCCCAAGAACCATCTAAAGGTTCATGTGATCCAGGTCTGGAAACTTTATGCAAGGAAGGATAGCTCTCTAAGGTCTCGGATTCATGGGAGTTTGAAGCCTCGAGAAGTTTTATTTTGTGATTCAAGCTCAGAAGGGATAGCGAGCCCAATTATAGAAAGAGAGAATACCCTATCATTTGGTATACGAATGGTCAGAATCCTTTCGGGAATACCCCATATCTATCAAGACCGATGGATCTAGAGAAGAAGCATAGGCGTTAACACCTCGACCCTTTCAGCCTTCGCATGTAGAAATGGGATCCCGGACCGTAGATCCAAGGATCTGACAGAGCCCTATTGACCATCGAACTTAGCCTTTGTATAGGTAGGAGAGTAGCATTTCCCTGACTCGCGACTTGGAGTGGTCAAGGGTAGGGCTGCATGAACTCACGATTTGCGAGATCATGACGTGATCATGACTATTGGATCCAAGGCACGGGAGAAAAATTCGATCGAAACTTTCTTGGTTATCGCCTATCGGGGGTTCGAAACTTAAGGGAGTTTCTTTTCGATTGTAGAAGTCACGAAGTGCCGAGCGTCGAGGGCTCGTGCAAACACATGACCCATCCGTAAGTGGGGACCGCATGGTTGACAGTGGTGTAACAACAAGAGCCCAGAGAAAGGTAGGAATGGGTGATAGGTGATGGACACATGTCGCCTGGGGAGGAGTCAACCCATTGTTGACTTATCGTATCTCGGGAACTCACGAAGGAGGATCATGAGGGCTCAACACTCCAACTCGTGAAGTCGCGAGATGCGAGTAGTGCTAGTATTTATCTTAGGAAGCGGGTGACCGGTGGTGGACACATGTCACATTGGGAAAGAGTCAACCCATTGTTGACTTATCGTGGCTTGGGTTTCGCAGGATGAAGAAGCTGCACCTTGATCGCTAAGGCCGCGAAACGTCGAGAGCCGAGGTCTCGTGTGACAGGTGGCGGCGACACATCTTGTGAGTAGAGTATAGCGGGGTTGACAAGTGGCGTGTGCGCATCGCTTTGGCAGAGTCCACGCAACATTGACCTCTCGCGTCTTGGGGATTCGCGAAGGAGGAGCATGAGAGCTCAACACCTCAACTGGTGAGGTTTCGAGTGGTGCTAGTGTTTGGCCTAGCCTACGGTTACATGTAGTAGGCTCTAGTGAGGAGGGAGCCATACCTGTATAGTATCTCGGGTATCGGTATTTGGAGAAAGGGGAGTTGAGAGTCTTGATTCCCAACTCACGAGTTGCAAAAGGTGCTTGTGCTAAGGCTGGCTTGTGGTCGTTTGGAGGAGGATAAGGGAAGAGAGGGTCTGCGCTAGGCCCCATAGAAGTCTCAAGGATTATGTTCCTCGAAGAAAAAGACGAAAAATCTAAGTTGTTGTAGTGGGTGTGTGACACTAGTCTATCAAATCAACACATACTATCACATATCATCATCTAACCTACAAAAGAGAAGTAAAATAGTGAGCTACAACAAACTAATTAATTAAATAAAAACATGTACATACAGAAATAAGAAAGAGAAATTTATATTACGAAATGCGTAAATAAACATAAGAACAATCACCAAACTATTGGTGCCCCCCCCATCAAGTCGTGGCTACCTTCTACAAGCACACCACAAACTTCAACAGGCCGAATTCACCATGAAAGTTAAAAACGCAGTTCTGGCACTATTCTGGCAATGTGAAAAATAAAAAACAGAGTACAACGAGTTTATCTCTAATTTGATGGCTCTTCTACTTGCTTAACAATCTAATGACCATCCTGGTAATATTTATAGGTTTACAAACCAAGTGGTCAACCATAGGAGGGTCGAACCACCTCTAAATTCGGCAAAATACAATAAATGCGGCCATAACTAACAAAACGGAGGAAGCCAATAATCGCCCTCTTTGGACAATTGGAATCGAGTTGTCTTGAAATTAGTAGCTAGAGGGGGTGATGATAAACAAAACCCACATGCTCGATTTTTCCATCATTGGCCGCCAATACCATAACCGCCAACTCGCCTTGCGTTTTTGTGCAATATTGGGTGTTGGAACGAGTGTCAGATCGGGTATCGGAACAAGTGCTAGATCAAGTGTCGGATTACATGTCGGATCAAGAAACATGGTGTGTTTTGCCCTGTAATAGCAGAAAAACATGAATTAACTCTTGGAAGCATAAAAACATGATAAATTAAACTTGATTTAATCATAAAACACAAATTACACGTACCTTATGCTGATTATACCATTTTATCATAAAATTCTTCAAAAAGCTCCTTTGAAAGATGAAAAATGCATATGTACATATGAAAAAAGGTGTATAATAAGGTCATGAAAATGATCATATCACGGGCCCAACATTACCCTCACACTTATGATTTTGCAGGTCCCACTACAAACAAAAAGAAGTTGCCCTCGGAACTAGGCTTGTTGAGGAGGGTCGACTTTAGAAGCCTCTCCTTATTGTTGTGTAGGCTTAGTCTTGTGCCTCTTGTGTTGCTTTAATTGTGCTCTTAGGTTGTGGTTAGATTGGGTCATCCCATCAACCAACCGTTGAAGGGAGTTAACTTTTGCCTGAAGGACTGCATTGTCATGATGAAGGTTTTCATCTATTGTCTTCCTCTCTTCCAATTGTTGGAGAAGTTGATGGTTTTCCATTTGTAGCTCCTCTATAGTTGGGGTAGAATCAGTGATCTCCGAGGAAGGCTTAGGTCCTTTGAGATATGTGGACAACTTATCAATTTTAGGATCTATAGTAGGCATGGGTAAAGTAGGAGTGATGGGAGATCAGAAAGGTGAGGTAGGTTATGATTTTTTTTTCCTTATTGGCTCTAATCCATCTACAGAGACTTCCCTAAGTTTCTTATGAGGGATCTCAAGGTCAGAGGATACTTGGATAGGATCTGAAGCAAGTGGAGGTTTTGCATAAAGCTTGGTTCTTATGTTACGTGTACTCTTCTGAAAGGGTCCCTTACCAAATCGGTTGGCTCCCCTCTTGTTTGTGGGAATGATGGGAAAGTCTTGTTGCATTACTTATTGGGGCTTCTTAGGTGTAGGATCAAGAGAAAATGAAGGCATTGGGGGGTCAACAATAGGCTTCTTTTGGTATTTGTTCTTGGTCTTTTTCCCCGATGAAGAAGTAGGAATATCAACAATCTTTTGGTATTGTTCCGGCAAAGAGAGGGTTTGTGCAATGGAGTTTGGAGTTCTTGGAGAGTGAGGCTTGGATGGAGAGATAGTTTTTAGGCTAAGTGGATTTCTGTCGGTCTTAACTTTCAAGTGGGGGTTTGAAAATTGGTAAATAAAGGCATCCCAACTTTGCCCCTGTTTCTCTAGTTCGGTAAGAATGAGGAGTTTGATTAAACCGTGGTGGAAGAGACTATTGTGGGGGTTAGTCACATTTTTCCTCATTTGAGAGGACATATTCTCCAATCTTTTGAGAAAATAAAAGGGAAAGTTCAAGGGTTTATTGAACAGAAAATGATCCAACAATCTAAAATGACAATCACATGTAATTAAACTTGTGATGACGATGAGGGGATTGACCAATTCTGGCTTTATCCACTCCTTAGCATACCCTTTTTCTCCTGAAATTCTCTCGAATTTGGGCTTAAACACCCTGTTGTAACTTGAGCGCGACAACTGATGATTCTTGAACCATCTATCTCCCATTCTTGGGGTTTTTGTTGCAAGAACAATTGACTCTTTTGTGACTGCAAAGTTGAGAGACCCTACATGTGCTATCTTTTCATCAAAACCAACTGCAGATTGCATAGAAAGACCATCATCATGGCCTTGCAAACTAGACAGAAATGGCCCCCAGCCAACACGCAAGAACACTTCCCCGCACTGTGCGAATTTTGGAATGGAAAACAAGTTTGCATAGGAGGAGGGTTCGTATCTCCTAGGCATTGTGACAGAGTTTGAATTCACCAAGCAAGGGAAAAATTGATCCATGTAGAGGCATAGGTTAAGCACAGGCCAAGAGATGGCACGAATTTGGCACGGTCTGAGTGTGATTTGAACAAAGGACAAGATGGCAGAGGTTGGGCGCGATTTCCTAATGTAGAGGAGAGAAATTGGCAAGGGTAAATGAGATAATAGAGTGCCCAACCCAATTTTGGATGCTCTTATGGTGGAGTACGTTGCCCACATGTGCACACAAGCTGCCATGTGTGGGAGATTTGAATTAGATAGAAAGCTTGGGAGCAATGGATTGGTGCATATTTAGATCAATGTCCAAGTCTTTTGACTTGGACATTTGATCATAACCATATGAAGCATCTTTTAATCAATACCTGTAACAAATTTAATTGAATGTGATTGAATTCTGGTTCCCTGGAATCTAGGACAATTACTGGTATGCAATTCAATGGAACTTCATTCAACACCTCATACGACACTTCATCCGGTACCTCATCTGGTACTTCGTCTGGTATTCCTATGTTAAGTGTATTTTCACCTTTTATAATGGACAACCTGTAATTTTGAAGTGTTTTTGACAACCATAGTGGTTAATGAGAAGAGGCAGAGTGCTCCATGCTCACTCATTCTTCTTGGATATGGCATATAATGTCAAAACCTATAATGAACAAGTTATAGTAAGCATAAAACATGTATTGTCAAACCTATAGTATGCAGCTTGTAATGGAAGATAACCAATAAAGGGTGGTATGTTAAATAACCAATGTTAAGCATGAGTTCAGTAATGTATAGCACACAGGAGTTAAGCATTTAAAAATAACATGACTATCAATGTAATAACCTGTATCATGGTAATAATACAAAAATTCTTGTAAATAATATTTTCTCTAGGCAATGATCATTTGTTAGCTCATGAACCCCTCCCCCACACCTAAGTATTGTGACACCTCACAATCAAAATTATAGAAAACTAGTCAGTATCCCCCAATAGCCGAAGATTTATAGTATGTCAAGTGTAAAGATAAAATTTCACAGCTTGGTCTGACAAGACAGTTAGAAGATGGCCCCACCTATAGGATAAGAGATCCTATATATAGATAAGAAGAGGTAGGCTAGAGAGTTTTAAGATAGTCTTAGAGTCATTTCCCAACGGAAATTTGATGAGATTCATTAACCTTAGCTTAACCAAACATACTCCATGTCATCTTTGTCTGCAAGTAATGTCGTACATGAGGACAAGTTTAAATTTAGTATTTATTTTTGTCAGATTATCATCCTCGCTAGGTGGAATGCCCCGCTGCCAGCAAGCCTGTTCAGTACTCTGATGGGTTTACCCTAGTCATACCACAGGCCGGTACCCGCTGCCAGTAGACCTGTTCAGTATCTTGGTGGGTTAGCCTCTTAAACCCTTAGAGACTGGTCCTCCATCCTTTAAGATTTTAGTATAAGATTTCTTATGCAAGAAGATGGGGGAACAACTCTGAAAAAACTTTTTCTTTCTTTTTCTTTTTAATTGGGATGGTATTTATGTTAGAGGATGACTTTTCGTTATATTATTAGTGATTTTCCCAATGTAAGGGGTACTTAAGTGGACGTGGCCTATCTAAAGATATGATATAATCAGGCTATTTAGTGTGTAGTGGATGGTACCATTGAGAAAGAACAAAAAGGTATCTCTAGGCTCAACTTACTTTCTTCCTTTGTAGTTATTGTGATGTTTCCATGACTAACCGCTAATTAGAATTCCTTGTTACTCTTTGATAAAGACACTTGACTCACTTTCTCAGGTTTCTTGGAAAAACTATACGAGAGACCTTTAGGCTTGATAGTTATGGTATCGCTTCCTTATATAGTGGTGAAGAGTTTCAAGAGAAACTGCTTTAGAATGCCTTGAAAAAATATGGCTAACTACAGTAATTCAATATTCATTTGATGCTTTAGCAACACAAAATTCAAGTATAACAATGTTTTTAAGAAAGAATCCTTGAAATTGTGTACTCCTGGTGAAATAAATACTTACAAAAATATCTAGAATTGCCTTAGTAACAAAATGCAAAAACTATTTACATATATACAGTAGGAAATTCGGAAAATTTTTCAAGAACAAGGGGGGACTTCCCCATCTACTAAGGCCAATTCCTTGTCAGTTGACATGACCTGTAGAAAATCGTCTCTGGAAATGGGCTTATGATAAAATTTAAGTCGGTGTCCATTTACCACAAAGGAGACTTGTCCATCGTCAATTGTTTTAATTTTTATAGCTCCATTGTCATATATAGTGTCTACCTCGTAAGGGCCCAACTAACAGGTGGTAAGTTTTCCTTTTAAGGTTTTGAACCGGGAATCAAACAACAAGGCCCAATCCCTAGGCTGGAAGTGTTTCTTTTTAATAAACTTGTCATGCCACTTGCTCCTCTGGTTTTGGACTAATATCGTCCATTGGATGGTATCTTGCCTGATTTCATCCAACTCATTCAATTGTAGGGCTCATTGCTTCTGAGCCTCATCCAGGTTCAATCCTAATTCTGTGGAAATACAGAAGTTCCTTACTTGGAATTCTATTGGTAAAAGTACTTGTTTCCCGTACACTAGCTCATAAGGGGTATGCCCAGTGGTATTTCTCCAGGTAGTTCGGTATGCCCACAAAGCCTTTGGGAGCCTATCAGCCCAATCTTGGTGATGTAACTAAACAATCTTGGTCAAGATGGCTTCCAAAACTTTCTTTGTGGATTCCACCTGACCATTGGCTTGCGGGTGGTATGGAGAAGATTTACAATGTTTAATCCCATATTTCTGTGTTAGCTCTTTCATCAGCTTGGAAGTGAATTGAGTGCCTTGGTTGGTAAAATTTCACGAGGGACACCGAAGCAGGTAAAGATGTCTTCATAGATGAATTCGACAACAGACTTCTCTGTGGCCTTAAATAGGGATTTTGCCTCTACCCATTTGGTGACATAGTCCGTACAAACCAAGATATAGTTCTTCCTATGGGACATGGGTGAAATTGTTCCTACAAATTCAAGGGCCCATTTTTAGAAGGGTTCTATCATAACTTGGGCCTATAAAGGCATTTTTCCAGCTGACGTAGTTCTACCTATCCTTTGGAAACTATCACAACTTCTCACATACTTGGCAACATCTTTGAAAATGCTAGGCCAATAGTAACTTGAATGTAACACCTTATATGTTGTACATTTTTCAGAGAAATGGCCACCACATGCTCCATCATGACAACTTCGTAGTATTTCAGGTATCTCGTCCTCTCGGACACATCTACGAATAATCAAATTGGGACCTGTGCAAAAAAGATCATGACCAACCCAAGAGTAATTAGCACTCTGTGTAATAATTTTTAGTTTTTCATGAGGTGAAAAATGAGACGATAACTTCCTAGTGGCCAAATAGTTTGCCATATCCGCAAACCATGGGGTATTGATAGAGAGGGAAAAGAGGTTCTTATCTGGGAAACTATCATCTACAGATGTATCAT
Source organism: Picea engelmannii (assembly GCA_009831015.1). Taxonomy (NCBI): domain Eukaryota; kingdom Viridiplantae; phylum Streptophyta; class Pinopsida; order Pinales; family Pinaceae; genus Picea; species Picea engelmannii. The sequence goes on from ML782264.1 coordinate 232,463, forward strand.
CATCCTCATTTTTTTTTGAGAAAGAAATTCAGCTACTACATTATCCTTTCCAGGTCGGTCAAGCACAATAATATTAAATTCTTGCAATAACAAGAGCCACTTAGTCACTCGACCATTAGTTATATATTTATTCATGAGGAATCTAATGGAAGAATGGTCTGTGTGTACAAATACTTCATAACCTGTCATGTAATGACGAAATTTTTTAATAGCATGAACAACTGCCAAGAATTCCTTCTCAGTGACTATGTAGTTCAACTTGGCAGGGGACAAGTTCTTGCTTATAAAATAAATGGCATAGGACTGTTGGTCCTCTTTCTACCCTAATACCCCTCCTATTGCGGTGTCAGAGGCATCAGTGGATATATGGAATGGGAGAGTCCAATTAGGCCCTCTAAGAGATGGTGCCACAGACAGCTTGGATTTCAAGGTTTCAAAGGCAGTTTGGCACTACTCAGTCCAAACAAAATCAACATCTTTTATCAATAATCCAAACATAGGTGCAACAATCTTTGTAAAATTTTCAATAAACCGTCGGTAATATCCCACATGTCCAAGAAATATTCTCACTTCTTTCTGAGTCTTGGGAGGTGGAAGTCTAATAATGACCTCAATCTTTGCAGGATCGACTTTTATTCCTTCAGATGAAACATGATGTCCTAGAACCACTCCTTCAGTTAACAACATTTTGCATTTTTCATGACTTAGGGATAGGTTCATTTCCTGGCATCTGATGAGGACTTTTTCTAAGTTGTCTAAGGCTTCCTGGTAAGTGTTTCCATAAACTGTGAAGTCATCCATGTAGACCTCCACACAATTATGAATAAGATTGACAAATATCCCTAATATTGCTCGTTGAAATGTGGCAAGGGCATTACACAATCCAAATGGTAAGACCCTATAGGCATATGTGCCCCAAGGACAGGTAAAGGTAGTCTTGTCTTGGTCCTCGGGTGCTATAAGAATCTGGTTGTACTTGTTGTACCCATCTAGAAAGGAGAAATACTTCTTTCCAGACAAGGTATCTAGAACTTGGTCAATGAAAGGAAGAGGAAAGTAGTCTTTCAAAGTGGCCGTATTGAGTTCCCGAAAATCAACAAAAATTATCCATTTCTCGGTCACTTTCTTTGGAACCACTACAAGTGGGGATACCCACTTACTGTCGGAGATGGGATAGATAAATCCAACATTTAACAACTTTTGGATTTCCTCCTTGACTATGTATTTGAGTGTTGGGTTCATCCTTCTCTGGGGTTGCCTAACAGGTGTTATTTCCCCCTGGATGTATATATGATGGATGCATGTGTCAGGGTGTATACCCTTCATGTCAGTGTATTCCCAGGAAAATGCTCCTGATTGTTCTTTAAGGATATCTACTAACTATTTCTGTTGGTCTGTATCTAGCCCGAAATTTATATGTAAAAATTTCCCTGTACTAATCTCATAGGGAATAGTATAAGACATGGCAGACTCATCGATTTCAAAAATAAAAGATGTCGAAGAAAAAATGGATGGATCTAATTGTTCTTGAAATTCTTCCCCAAACATGTACGCAAATTGGGGAAAAGACTGTGGAAAATCCACACATGTAATAGCATAAATGAATTGGTTTAGCACATTTTCTGGTGTATGCTCCTAAAGTTCCCTTGCATGGTCACTAGGCAATATGAGCTCTTCCCAGTCTTCGTCCTCATATGGACATTCAAGCCACCATAGATTTTCCATAATAGGTTGAGTTGGAGGGTAAATGGTGAGCTTATGGATAGAGAGACCATTTGAGATGGTCATTTCTCCTTCTCTACAGCCAATAAATGCATTGGTTGTGGCTAGCCAAGATCTTCCCAAAATAACAGGATGGCCTCGGGCAAGATCCTTTGAATGAATGACAAGAAAATCTACTGGGTACTCCCATGAGGCTAAAGTAACCATGACATCATCTAAAATCCCTTCAGGTATAACCCTAGTCTTATCTGCTAATTCCAAAATGGTTGGGGTAGGCCGAAGAAGAGGTTGTAACTGTAATTGTTCCAATGTAGTAGTGGTCATAACATTGATGGTTTCCCCTAGGTCTATGAGAGTGTTTCCGATGGAGACCTCCTTAATATTTATGGTCACTACGGGGTTTCCTGGATTCCCATACTTTGCTAGCTTTGGTTGCTCTGATATGTACTCAGAGAGTCCTCCTACCAAGTGTACTGTAGGAGGGTCCTTTTGCTTCCTACCTAGATTCTTGATACACAATTCTTTGACTACCTTACTATAGATTGGAATGTCTTTAATGGCTTGAAACAAGGGAATTTTGACACAAATATTTTCAACTCATTCAAAATGTCAAATTTTGGTCGGGTGGTAGGTTTCTCGATTACCAATCGGTCTGGATAAGGAGGGACCTTCATAATTTGTGAAGGTTCATTTTGGGGAAGCTTGGGTTCTTGATTCTTCGGGATAATAAAATCTTCCCACCTAGTGTCATCCGTGGTTTGTTGGGTGGTTTCTTCTTCTTATTCTTCCTGGATGACTACTGAAGGTCTCTGCCTATCTAGAACTTTTCCCAATCTTAGTTGAATTTCCTGTAATGGAACAGGAGTAATGACATATGTCGGGAAGGCCTGCATCTCAACATTGTTAAGAGGTTGAGGGGGATTGTTATTAGGATTCGACACTGGCTGTGCCGATAATAGTTTCGGTTTTAGGGAGACTGCATTTTGAAATTGTAGCAGTTGTTATTGTGGGATAGGAGGTAAAGGTGGTGGAACAAAACCTGGCAGAAGCTGCAGAGTGTTTGATGAGAACTGAAGATAAGGATGGTTGTACATAGGTATAGGTGGAGCTTGAGGGTTTCCTTGGCTGTGTCGTTCCCTCCATTCTTGAATCCAAGGATGTTGGTACTGAGTAGACCAATTTTTCCAACCTAGTGAGTTCCACTGTTGTTGTTGATAATAGGGTGGAACTTGAGACTGTTGATCCGGGTATGTGGGTTGATTCCTAGGTTTCCATGGCCTCCTAGGTGCATAAGAAGACTCCTCGGGATCTCCACTCCTATATATGGCTAATAAATCGGGAAAGGATGGACATTTCTCAGTTGAATGGTCTTCTGTATAGAATCCAAAAACTGAAATGTTAACTAATGGGCATTCCCTTGAGGAATGCTTCCTCCTACATCTTGGGCAATATATGTTCATTGCTGCATTTTCCTCCTCCTGTTTCTTTTTGAGTTTAGGGGTATCCAATGGGAACCTATTGTGCTTAATATGTCAGTCTTAAAATTTTCTAGAAGGTTCCCTATCTCTGCTCTTGTAATACCACCTGAACTAATTGGTTTTAAGCTTCTATTGTAAGGGTCCCAAACATTCTTTCCTATTTTGGCTCTACTCCTTAAGTAGTTTTTACACACTTCACATATTTCAGCAAATGGTTTATGAGAAATATCACCTGATGCCATCAGGTGAAGCATCTCTAAATATTCTTCTGAAATTCCCTTAAGGAAAAGAGCCCTAATTGCATCCTCTGGGAGGTCATGGTATTTTGACTTCTGGGAGATATAACCAAATATTTCCATGTAGTCTTCAAGGGTCTCGTCTTCTAACTATTGGACTTTAAAGATGTCATTACGAGACTCTTTGGTCTTGCAGTAGTCTTGGTACTTCTTAAGAAAGATGTCTTTCATGGATTCCCAAGACCTAATACTGGATTTTCCCAACCCCACGAACCATCTTAATGCAGAGTCTTTGAGGGTGGCAGTAAAGAGTTTTAATTTCTGGGCATCTTGCACATAGTTGTAGTTCCTGCACAAGATGTCAAATTCAAATAGGAATTTGTCTGGATCTTCACTGTTTTTACCATAAAAGGTAGGCAGTGCTGAGAGAGGAATATTCTTCATGTTGACATTTGGAGTGGTGTCTAAAATCGAAAATCTGAAGGTAGTTTTGGTTTGGTTTCCATTTTCTTCTTCCTCCTCGTGTCTTACATTGTTATGGTCCTCTTGATCACCCATATTGGCTTGGTTTCCAAAAAGAGAGTACCTAAGTGGTTTTATCTTTGAAGAGAACAAAGTTTCTCTTTTATGAAAAGATCTTCCTACTGATTGGATGTCTAGGACTCTACTCGAGCCGATTGAGATTATCGGTGCCAAAGTTTTTGTGTCAATTTGAGAGATAATTACATTGGTTGAACTACCAACAAAAGATTCGCCTGTTCAAGGTCTATGATGTCCTTAAAATTAGGGTCCCCTGGTGGTGGTGTAAAAGTAAAGGTTGTATTGTTTAGTTCTGTGGAAGACTCGAGTGGTCTTTCCTCCTACCCTAATATAATTGATGCTTCAGTTTCTTGTTCTATAGTTCTCCCTGTGTTATTCCATTCAGAGGCTATTTTATCTCTTTGAGTCGAGCTAGCTTTTGTTTTTCGGCATCGGTTTGCAGATTTTATAAGTGGAACGTTCCTTCCCCTAAAGAGATCAGAAGGAACCTTGGTTGAAAGGTCTGATTTTGATTTAATGTATCTACCTTGTGGGTCTCTAGGCCTATTCATGAAAGAAAGAAAAAACAAAAAGAAAAAGCTACCATTTGATTCCTAGGTCTATTCATGAAAGGAAAAAAAAAGAAAAACTACTATTGGGTTTGGGGGAACCTATTATAGCAGATGCACAGGTTCTTACCTTTCGTCTTAAAGTTCCCTCGCCACCAAACTAATGATAAGGTCTAAGGATGATCTAATTCCTAATTACTTCTTACCTTAAGACAACTCCCCGGCAACAGCGCCAAAATGTTAGGTGTTTTATATGTACTAAAAAAGGCACTAAACTACCCTCAATTAAATTGTCAACCCGGGGTAAGTAAACTTAGAGTTGTAGCAAAATATATGCCACAGGTAGAAGGCTGGTAGGAGTATAGTCTAACTAAGGAAGTCAACTATCTAAGGCTAATCTACTCAAGAAAATATATCTAATGAGCAAACCCTACTAAGAAAAATGAAACTAGGTAACCTAAGTACTTTTGGGCCAAGGGTCGATGGATAGTTCCTAAGAAAGCAAGTAAAACCCTATGTAAAGCAAACTAGTTTAACAATAAGCAAAAGCAAACTACTAAGCATAATAAGCAAATGACAAAAGCAAACTTCTTTAACTTGCCAACCTACATTCAATGAGAAACTACCCTATGAAAGCAAATAAATAAGCAAGTAAGAAAAATCACCTATCTAACCTATTAAAACAAATAGACAAGTAAGCAAAGACACCTAACTAACCTACTAAAGCAAAAGACAAGTAAACAAAGACAACTATCTATCCTACTAAAGCAAAGGGATAGGTAAGCAAAGACTTCTCATTGAACAACAATCTAGCCTAAGAGGCAAGTGAACTAAATTCCTAATGCAAAACTATTTCTCTTGCATGAAAGGAAATTTAAATGCTCAATGCAATGCATGAAAGGAAATCTAGTTTATTGAGAGCAAGAAGGACTACCAACTAAACTTATGAAAACAAGAAACTATCTCTTCTAATCTACGAAAGAAAGAAATTATATTTAATCTATGAAACACTCAAATGTAATGCTGGTGGTTGTGTGAATGTCTTCGGTGGTGACTGATGATATCTCGACGACACTTGACAACAAAGGACAGTTCTAATGGTATAAGCTCAATACTAATTTCAATGGAAAAATGAAAGGTGTGAAGTAAACAGTCCAATGAAAACTTAGCCATGATAAAAGTAATGTTAAATACCCTGCATATTCATGTATAAACCATCAACAACATAATGAGATTTAATTGCATTTTAATCTATGAAAGGAAATTGCGTAAAGGAAAACTATGATATCAAGAAAACAGTCTACCAAGAAGTAAATGGAACTATGATATCAAGAAGTAAATTGACAATTACATTAACCAATAATGAAACAAATGAAATCTATCTAAAACTGAAGTAAGCAAACTAAGAACAAGAATTAAATCTATCCATCCATCAACATCCCTGTCAAAGAAAACCCAAATTAATGTTGACAAGTCAACAAGAAACATGTGTCTAATTTACTTTTCCCTTAAATAAATTAGACAATAAATATTAATCTATTATTTCATTCATAACTGAGTGAGTTGGATTTGTAATAGAATTATAAGTGTAATCAAGTTAGTTAAGATCAGTTGTACTAGTTTTAACTAAACATGCACTAGTGAGAGTTCAGTAAATCAGTGAGCTCACATGCAACTGAAGATTCACCATGGTTAAATACATGCATGTCAAATCCAGTGGAGACCCAGTTGAGATAACAGGTGAAAGGGACAGTTTGGCTATAAGTAGTGATTTGATCACACATGCAGTGGATATGCTTATGAGCATGTGAAAACTAGGCAATTCGTAATCATTGTGAGAATTTGAATTGCAGATATTTGTGCAGAGGAGGCAAGTTGTCTGGACACAGGAATTGGCACATGTATTTGTTGATTTGTGTATGACAGTGTGAGACGATTGTATTGTATTGAGAGCTCTTGGATTAGATTTTTGTATGAGATTGTTTCATGATTCATGATATACATAATATATGATAGTGGGGTTTTTAGCTTTACACTTTCCCGGAAAAACTTTTGTGTTATGTGTGTTTGATATTTCACTTTGTGATTCTGGTTGTGATTGTGGTTTAATTTTCCGCAAGAATAATAGTAGAAGTGATTATGTATTTAATAGTGGCGTAATTGTTAGATCAAGAGAATCGCAGGAAATACTTAATTTGTATTGAAATTTCTACAATTAAAACTATGTTATGTTCTAATTAAAAATCTATTCTAAACTTGACTGTAAAATTGTAAAAGAAAGAAAGATTTAACATTTAACTGCATATGAGGGTTAGTAAAGAGAGAGAGACTTTTTAGTTGCACACGGAATTAGTAAAGAGACTTGCAAGCTTGTTTCTAGTCTATCAAATCAACACATACTATCACATATCATCATCTAACCTGCAAAAGAGAAGTAAAACAGTGAGCTACAACAAACTAATTAATTAAATAGAAACATGTACATACAGGAAATAATAAAGAGCAATTTATATTACAAAATGCATAAATAAACATAAGAACAATCACTAGACTGCTGGTGGGCCCCCCAGCAAGTCGTGGCTACCTTCTACAAGAACACCATGAACTTCAATAGGCCGAATTCACCATGAAAGTTAAAAACGCAGTTTTGGCACTATTCTGGCAATGTGAAAAATAAAAAACAGAGTACAACGAGTTTATCTCCAATCTGATGGCTCTTCTACTTTCTTAACAATCTAATGACCATCCTGATAGTATTTATAGGTTTAAAAACCAAGTGGTCGACCACAGGAGGGTTGAACCACCTCTAAATTCGGCAAAATACAATAAATGCGGCCATAACTAACAAAACGGAGGAAGCCAATAATCGCCCTCTTTGGACAACTGAAATCGAGTTGTCTTGAGCTTAGTAGTTGGAGGGGGTGATGGTAAACAAAACCCACGTGCTCGATTTGTCCATCAATGGCCGCCAATACCATAACTGCCAATTCACCTTGCGTTTTTGTGCAATATTGGGTGTTGGAACGAGTGCCAGATCAGGTACCAGAACGAGTGTTGGATCAAATGTTGGATCAAGAAACATGGTGTTTTTTGCCCTGTAATAGTAGAAAAACATGAATTACCTCTTGGAAGCATAAAAACATGATAAATTAAACTTGATTTAATCATAAAACACGAATTACATGTACCTTATGCCGATTATACCATTTTATCATAAAATTCTTCAAAAAGCTCCTTTGAAAGATGAAAAACGCATATGTACATATGGAAAAAAGTGTATAATAATGTCATGAAAATGATCATATCTTGGGCCCAACACTTTGTTTCAAGTATTAATAATAGTAACCAATCTCCAAAGTAAAGAATTGATTGTAGTAGGAGACTCAAGCACAATAATCAATAGATGATTAAAAATATCTTCCAGTTGATTATTCTCTATCATTCATCCTTGCTTGGATATTTAATTAGGTAGAGATATTCCAAATATAACTTTACTCCATGTTCTCAGGGAGAATAATCACTAAGCATATACTTATGCCAATGAGGCCTCAACGTTAAATAAGGGGGTGTTAAGGATTAATGAGGCAATAAAATATCATATCATTCCATATTTTATGTTAAGGTACACAAAAGAGAAAGGAGGTGCTTTCAACCTCAACATGTCTCATTATCATGATTTTTGGAATGCACATATGATTTGTAGATATGAAAAGACCCTCTCCCCACTCCATTGCATGCACATCTGTCAATTATCCACGTCCTTTGAACTCTAGTATGAGGTATATCACAATGAAGGTGGGATAATGGATTTATTGTTGGGCATGCAAATTGTAGGTTGGAGCACATTTTTACTCTTCGGTGGTGGCTTGGTAAGGATTTCAATTGATCCGTGGATCATTTTATGGAATTTTTTCCTTCAACAATTGTTTATATTTAAGGATGGTGCATTGATTCCCCTAGCTATTGAAACCTGGGGAATGTGTTTGGTTTTTCTATTCTGGTTACCAGTTATCCTCAATTGTTGAACCTCTTCTGGAATCATTAATTTTTCATGTTTATTTTGTGGGTTACTTAGGGAACTCTTTGTATCCTGGAGAATTTCTTCAGGGGCTTGGGCTCTCTCGCTTTTATTTCTAGTTATATTAGTGTGTAATTGGGTGGGTTTTTGATGTTTACTATAGAGACCTATCCTAACCTATGGACCCTAAGACACTTTCAACAACCCCAGATTAATTATGTTAAATACAAATTACATCATCCCATTTTTATCACAAAAATAATGGATTACAAAGAAGTTCAAGACTATCTGTATCATGAGGAAATAATACAATGTAATCAAACCTCCATATTTTCAGTTACAACTAAGGTACACTAGAATGAGAATCATTGCAACATAAAGAATGCCACATTTATGGATGTCTTGCCCAGTAGAATCTATGGATTAATGGCTTGGAATCTAAATGTCACCCCTCATAAATTTGGTACTAAGTCTAAGCAAGAGTTCTTAGTCTTTGGCTTCAAATATAAATTCTACCACCTCTATAAATCCTAACTTCAAGGAGGATAATATTGTGCACCAATTGTTTGAAGACATAGACATAGGAAATTGAGAAGCCCCTCCATCCAACTAGGGGTTGGACGAGGAAACTAGTCATCATATATTTTGATTATATCTTATCTTGAGCAAAGTTGTTAGGATTCTAGGAACTTTTTATAGAATATATACATATAAGAATATTTAGGATAACACTTTTTTGAATCTCTGTTTTTTGTGTAGTCGACAAATAATAATTTGGCCATCCTCTAATGTCAATAGTTGTAACCACTATTGTTTAGTCTAGGCTGCAACTTTTATATAATATAATATCTCCCAATTTTTATTTTAAAAAGGTCATATTTTATATTTTCAAGGGTAGAGCAAGGTAAAATGAAATAGTGTTCATCCTCCACCTCCTTTATATCACAAATTTTACAATTTTTTTCATCCCAAGGAGGTTGAGGATGAACACCATTTCATTTTACCTTGGTGGTTTAATCAAGCATTGATTTAGGGAAAGTTCCTCTTCCTTCATCATGTGATTTGAACTATAAACAAGAGAGTCCCATTGTTTCAAAATTTTTGAGATGTCACTCTCTTCCAGTTGATGAGAGACTAAAAATAAAAGGAAAACAAAATTGAAAATACAAAATCTTTGAGGTCGGATGTGTGTTTATTGATATTGCATGAGGGTGGAGAATGCATTTTTTGACTTTTCTAATCCCATGAGGGAAATTAATATTTGTTTGAAAAAGGGCATCCTCCTCCCTCCCCCTTATTTTAGATTAAGGGAATTTTCAAGAAGGGGAAAGCTAGTGCTTATGCCTCTCGACACTTGTCCTCATGTTATTTCCCTCTCAAAATGGGCAAGGTTTCAATGCCTTGTACAAAAACCTTTTCAATTTAGGCATGGGAGATCTGATGAGTATTAAAGGATATATTTTCAACTTCTTTGAGAATAATGTGAATTTATGGTTGGGAGTATAGAAGAATTGTGATGCTTAGATTCACTCATTCATTCACTTCTCCTCCTTGATAAATTATTGGCGTTCTCTCTCTCTCTCTCTCTCTCTCTCTCTCTCTCTCTCTCTCTCATATGTGGGGTTTGAGGTTGAGGTGTTTTTTCACAAATGACATTAAATCTCTATCATTAACATGGAGTATTGTGATTGTTGTTGCATTATAGTAGGATATGTCCATGAGTTAATGAGGCATATTTAAAGGCATGTTAAAGATGTAGCAAGCAATCAAGCTTGTTTGGCCATGGTATCTTCAATCTTAGAGGCATGTAGAAATCAAATTGAAACACAACTCAAGGAGGCCAATAAACAATGAGATTGTTTCTATGTGGAATTTGGGAAACACATTCTTAAATTGAGAGATTGAGAATAGGAATCATGGAGATCCATCTCCATTCTCAAAATGAAGTATTTGGAGATGGAAGCCACCCTCTTTGTGATACAACACCTCATTGCTTTTGTGGTGATCTTTGTCAATCTTCCCTTTAGGAGATGTTGTTAGCAACCTCTATACGTCACAAGAACTCAAGAGACTCCTAAGTTGATGTTATTACAATATATATTGTTGTAACATTTATTGTAACATTAGCATTATTAAGCTATTGGAATTGTGTATTAAGGGTAAGGCTTCAATGCCTTGTACATGAACCCTTTCAATTGAGGCATGGGAGACCCGATGAGTGATGAAGGACATCTTTTCAACCTCCTTGAGAACAATGGGGATTTATGGCGGGCAATATAAAAGAATTGTGAGGATTAGGTTCTCTTATTCATTCAGTGCTTCTTGAGAATTTACTAATGTTTTCTTTCTCTCTCATTATTTGGGAGGTTGAGGTGTCTTGTTGCAAATGGCGTTAAACCTGTATCATTACATGGAGCACTGTGATTGTTGTTGCAATGCAATAAGAGATGTCCATGAATTAAGGAGGTTCCTTCAAAGGTGCCTTAAAGATGTAGCAAGCATTCAAGCTTGTTTGACTACAATATCTTCGATCTTAGAGGCATGTAGAACTGAAGGGGGCAAAACACAATTCAAGAAGGCTAATAAAAGTAGAGATTACTTTCATGTAGAATATTGAAAACACATTCTCAAATTGAGAGTTTGAAACAAAAATCATGAAGAGTCATCAAAAATTTTGTTAGATATATAAATTTATTTTAATTTCTCATCAAATTTAATATTATTTATATTATATTTAATTTATTATTATTATATATAACATCACCATGTGCGAAATCTCTCAACATTTTTCATTGTTACTTTAGACTTGAATATATAAAAACAATGAAGTCAACTTTGATCTATCAACCTTTAAAAAAAAATAATTAACTCGCTTTGATGTGATGTATATATCTCATCATTTCTATATAAAAAAAACAAAAAAAAACAATACGCACATGTTCAAACGAATTTAATTTTTTTTTAATTAACTCGGCTTGATGTGATGTATATATTTCATCTTTTAATTAAGAATGTTAATTTTTTAATTAAAAGACAAACATGGCTTGATCTATACGCAGCATACACCTGAGAAGTTCTCCCTAAGACTTCAACGTCCTAAAATAGATGCATATTCACACGTTTAACACGCAAAAGTGCTCGCTCTTACATTCAGTACCGCATAAATTATTTTCACACAGAGTCCACACGGTTTCAAGTAATATATATACGCTGCCAAACCCCGCAGGCAATCTCATTATCAACACTCGCAGTGGAAGAAGCAGCCTGTTCCGAGTTCGAATCCTTGCACGATCACAGTCCTGTGTTTTAAGACTCAACTTCAGCGACTCCTCCGCAAAATCCGGACATGGGTAAACCCTTGCCAAAACAGAGCACCCACAGGGGACCCGAAAACAGCCCGAGTAAGTCGCGGCAATTCAAAGGAATCAGACTGAGAAAATGGGGGAAATGGGTGTCGGAAATTCGAATGCCCAATTCCAGGGCTAAAATCTGGCTGGGCTCCTACGACTCCCCGGAAAAAGCTGCCCGCGCCTACGACTTTGCAGTGTATTGTCTGAGAGGATCGAAGGCCGCGTTCAATTTTCCCGACTCACCGCCGCAAATTCCTTGCGCTTCTTCTCTATCGCCGCCGCAAATTCAAGCCGCCGCGGCCAGGTTCGCCACAGAAGATTTCCGGCCGCCGTCCGAAGACGACGCGGCGTCTTCGTCCTCCCCTTCGGAAGCAGAATCCTGCATTGACGACCAACAGATTTCGGCGGAGCAAGGTCCCGCATTTTGGGATTCGTTACTGCTTGAAGATCTGGATAGTGGCGAGTCTCTAAATTTAGAGGATTTTCCTCCCTTGGATTTCTCTATGGATGATTTTGGGGTTCTCTTCGAGCAGACGAAAGACTGGGGGCTTTTTTAAATAATGATCGATCTATGGCTGCAGCAGATTTTGCCATTAAAGCTTGATTAACGCATATTCTCTGTTTGAAGTTTATGAGATTTCTGAGGTTTCTGATGGAAATTGGTGCATTCCCGAGGGAAATTATAACCTCTGCAACCATTTGAAAATGGCCGCAGATGTATTTTGTTTGTATATAATTAAAAGTTTTTGTTGGTATATAATTAAAAAAAATTATGGTTATATAATTAAATTCATTATTTTAAGGTTTTGTTAATTTTTTGTTTGAGGAAGATGAATTTTTAGTCAAGCAAATTTAGTGTTTTTTTTTTACTCGTTGTGGTTGAGAAATATCATAGGCTATATACTCCATGGAATTGAATTTTACCAAACCTCAAGGTTTCCTCACAAAAATTGAACCTTGGTTAAAAGAATAAAAAACTCTTAATTTTTCACCATTGATCCAACCCTTTTAGATAACAAACTCAATGTTAAATCTTATTCTATGAAAAACTATTTCAATATGGATAATGAATAAATCCTCACTCACAAATAATAACAACCAAATTATAATAAAATTGACCAACTTCTAAAAAAAAATCACACCATAAAATTTAAATTTAATCCGATTAAATATATTTAAAATATTTCCAATGTTACATCATCTTACATAATCATCTAAATGGAGATTTAGAAAAGGTGTTTATATTCCTAACTATGTATGTTCCACGGTTTAAATTTAATCCTTCCAAATCACTTAAAGTTTTCGTGGGTGACATCATCCTACGTAATCATCTAAAGGAAATTTAAAACGTGCTTATATTCCTAACTATGTATGTTCCACGGTTTAAATTTAATCCCTCCAAATCACTTAAAGTTTTCGTGGGTGACATCATCCTACGTAATCATCTAAAGGAAATTTAAAACGTGCTTATATGCCCACGTAGAAAGGAAAGGAATCGATTCTTCAAATGCAAATGATAAATAATAATCCACCTACTCCCAACTAGTGATCAAAACATCTGTACTTAAGTATTTAGTATAATTTTTTTGGTATATATATATACCAACTAGTGATCAAAACATCTGTACTTAAGTATTTAGTATAATTTTTTTGGTATATATATATATATATATATATATATATATATATATATAAAATATATATATATATATATATATATATATATATATATATATATATATATATATATATATATATATATATATATATATGTTTTTTCCATATAAATAATAATTTATTCAATATATCCCAAACGGAAGAAAATAAAAAATAATATATTTTTCTCATACAAATGATAATTCACTCATTTCCAACAAGAAACTATTTTGTTTCATGGTTTTTAATTAGCGGCGTTCTAATCCACCCATTTCCAATTAGCAACGTTTTTGTTTCATAGTTTCTAATAGTGGGGCTCATGCCACATCAAACCTAATCCATTTAGTGGTGCTGTTGATTCAAGTAAACATTGCATTTATATTTGACACTTTGAATAGGTGAGGGTTTAGATAAAGATATTTCCAAGGTGAGACTTTCTATTGTTTCAACATTATATGAGAACTTGTCAAATGCAGAGGGTTTAGATAAAGATCTTGCCAAAGTGAGACTTTCAATTGTTTCAACATTTTATGAGAATTTGTCCAATGCATAAAGGATCAATCCTTGTGCACATATTTGACACTTTGAATAGTTGAGGGTTTAGATAAAGATTTTGCTAATGCCAGACTTTCTATTGTTTCAACATTCTATGAGAACTTGTCCAATGCATAAAAGATCAATCCTTATGCACCTCATAAAAAATTGGAATTTGATGAAATGGGGTTGTAAGAAGACATATCATGTGTGATGAAGGTTTTGGTAAAGATATACAGTGGAAGTATGCCCCATATAATACTGAAGAGTGGATAATTATACTTTGTTGGGTTAACATTGCTAGTTGGAGCATCTATGATTTTACCTTTTTAAGGATATATTGGTGTATGACATCTCAACCACATGTCTAATGACCAAAGACTTGTTGAATTGGCTTCATCACTTTGCAAGATTTGCACCAAGTGGAGTTTCTTGTACAAATCATTGCCTTTCTCATTTTTTATGAACATTGAAACCAAGTGGCCTTAGGTGCCATAAAGGCTAGAATTTAGGGTATTGATACGATGACTTTGTCTGCTCATAAAAGCTACAAGATTCACAATTGGATGTAAGTGTTTTTTACACCATTCAAAAGTTATTTTAAAACTAATCAATTTTTATAGATAGCAAGAAATAGAGGGCTTGATATAATAGGTTGAATTAGTCATTATGGAGCAAATGCTTGACTAGATGTTAGTCCAAGGATGGGCTTGGTTACAATTTTGGCTAGGTGTTTATATTCCTTGGAATTATCTTTTCTTTTAAATCCTCCCCAAATGAGTCATGGGTGTTGATGTTTGGACAACATCGGGAAGACATTCTCCCATAATAATTAATAATATAATTATTAATTATTAATAATATTATTAATATATAATAATAATAATAATAATAAATAGTTATTATAATTATTAGAGACACATCTTTTCATGGATGGTCACCATATATGCCATTAGGTTCTCTATATATTTGCAACATTCATCATTGTAATAATGAATCTATCATATCATCTCATATAAAAATTCAACATGGTATCAGAGTGGGATTGGGCTTGACTCCCTCACGAGAGGGCCTAGAAAAATGAGAGAGATAGCTTTCTTTTTTTGTGAAGATTTATAACATGGTATCAGAGTGGGACTAGGCTTGACTCCCTCACGAGAGAGCCCAGGGAAATGAGAGAGATAACTTCTAATTTGTGTGAAGACTTCTAACATCGTGAAGACAATATTGAAGTGATTTCTAACATTTTGAAGATCATATAGCTTGCACTTTTGCGTTTAGATTGTGTGCAGATTGAAGTAAAAAAAGTGGAGATCCTACAAGACATAGGGAACAAAAGCATGGTTGGTGTCGAAATAGCCATTTTTTGACCAGAAGACTTCAAGGAAAGAGGGAGTTAGCATTGCGAGTAGAACTTGGTGATAACGCCAAGTATGCAGTGAGAGGAGTCGGGACAACTTCATTCCAACTAAAGTCTGTAGATACTCTTCATATACGAGATGTGTTGTATGTACCAGGGCTGAAGAAGGACTTTCTTTCTACGTCAACATTGGAGGATAAAGGCTATAGAGTTTCTTTCGTGAATGGACTAGTTCTTTTATGGCCTAAGGGCTCGACTATAAACTCTGCAACAATGATTGGTGTTCGAGAGGGAGGTCTATATAGAATGTTGGGATGACCAGCCCAAGCATTGGTACATGACAACATCAGTTTGTGTGAGATATGGCATCAGACAGACATTCTCCCAGAGTAGTCATGTTGATTTGACTGAGGAGAATGATACATTCACTCACATGATTAGCCATGCTAATTTGGCTAGTGATGAATGGCCCAGGCGTAGTATTTCTTCTTACTCATGTTGATTTGACAAGGAGTGGAAAAGACTCGAGGTGACAATGTTTCTCCAGGTGGATGCATCGGACAAACATTCTCCCAGAGTGGTCATGTTGATTTGATTGAGGAGAATGATACATTCACTCATAGGATTAGCCATGTTGATTTGGTTAGTGGTGAATGGCCTAGGGTGTTGATGTTCTTTATCTATTAACATCGGACATGCATCCTTCGAGAGTGGCCATGCTGACTTGGCTGAGGAGGATGATAAATTCACTCATAGTATTAGCCATGCTGACTTGGCTAGTGATGAATGGCCCAGGTGCAGTCTTAGAGACTCGAGGTGCTATCACATGCCTACTCCAGGTTGGAGCAATCTATACTAACCAGAGGTGCATGTGAGGAAAAGTATACATCAACTGGGTGCAAGTTGAAGATGATTACATTAACAAAGGCTCTTTGACAAGTGTAAGAGGGAGTTTCATTACATATCCATAGATAAGAAAATTGCGAACATTCTCACCAATCCTCTATCTAGAGTAAAGTTTTTAATACTTCAGAGACAAACTTGGCGTGATGCAGAATGCCTCCGTCACAGAGAAGGAGTGTTGAAGTTATCAACATCGGGAAAACATTCTCCCATATTGGTCCTGCTGATTTGACCAAGTGAGAATGATACATTCACTCATGGGGCTTTTCTAGTGGTGAATGGACCAGGTGTAGTCTTTCTCCTTAGTCATGTTGATTTGACTAGGAGTGATAAAAGACTTGATATGCTATATGCTATCACATGTGGACCCAAAGTGGTTCTGATCTAAGAGAGATTCAGTTGGCTCAGAGGGCCGAGAGCCTCAGAGGGAGTTTCCTCTCAGTTCAGGTGTGAGAGAGACATCTCCCTGGACTGACAGACAAGTTTCATGAGTCTAGGGAAAGTTTGTATACTTCATAAACAAGCTTGGCATGATGCACAATGTCTCCCTCATTGAGAGGGAGTGTTGATGTTTGGACAACATCAGGAAGACATTATCCCAGATTAATAATTAATAATATAATTATTAATTATTAAATAATATTATTAATATAATATATATAATTTATTGTATATTATTATTATATTAATACAATAATTAATAATAAATTATTTAATGAAAATAAATAATGGAAAAGACAACTCCATTATGAAAGGGCACTTCACAGAAGTATATATATGGCCCTCG
>ML782264.1:279788-308678 GCA_009831015.1 Picea engelmannii
AGCCACATCTCTTCTCAGAGATAAGCTACCAGCGCCTTAGCTAGTTTATTTACATTCTGTCTGTAAGCATTTTTCAGTCATTTGTTATCAATGAAATAAAGTCTTATTTCCACTGCATCTCTGCATTTATGTGTATTTCTGTATTTCATTGTGTTCCTACATAAATCCGGATCATTATTTGTCAAAATATTACCTTCATTCATTCCGGTGAACTAAGCCACAGAGTCGAGCTTCACACGAGACATGAGATCTGCGCACTAAGCACTAGATCCTCCTTCCAAAACTAGGTCAAGGCACAAATCCAACTCTCTATCGAGCACAAAGCCTTAATGCACATACATTCCTTTGCAAAAATCAAATCTAACTATTTTCACTTAGCTAGCTACTTCTACAATACATTCTTGTTTATTTATACTTTTACAAACCCTTACAATAGGAATAAACATGGGAAAACCCCATGGGTCGACATCCCATAAACCTGTTACAAAAACCTAGAGGACCCCTTACTGGGTCCACATAGCCCACAAAATAAATGAGATCCACGATCTCATCTCCTCCTGGGCCCTCCTTCTTCGACAAACGTCTCGAAATCCAAAATTCGGCCCAAAATTTGGCCAAATATGACCAAGGTTTCCCCAAAACTTGGTCGAGGGCCAACAACTACGTATTTGTGTTCGTTGATAGGTTTTCGAACATGGCCATCCTCACAGCC
This sequence comes from Picea engelmannii, assembly GCA_009831015.1. Taxonomy (NCBI): domain Eukaryota; kingdom Viridiplantae; phylum Streptophyta; class Pinopsida; order Pinales; family Pinaceae; genus Picea; species Picea engelmannii. The sequence continues at coordinate 280,501 of ML782264.1, forward strand.
TGCAAGAAGAATATAACAATGGTAGATACTTCTAAGATCTTCTTCAAATGAGTGTGGGTCCACTTTGGGATACCACATACCATCATCTCTAACCGGGATAATAGGTTCCTCAACACATTTTGGTCGAGTCTTTGGTCACTGTTGGACACCAAGCTCACAAAATCTAATACTTTCCACCCACAAACAGACATACAAATAGAGGTCGTCAATTATATGATTGTGCACATCCCATGCATGTACAATTATAAGAATCCACGTACATGGGACGAGAGTCTCCCCTATGTTCAACACAATTACAACAGGGCTCTCCATAGCTCCACCATCCATAGCCCATTTTAGGTGGGTCTAGGATTCCAACCCTTGGGTCCCATTGATGTTACACTTCCTCTTGCCATCACCTAGACAGGCTCTTCCCATGATCAATCTACGATCGACAAAGCCACTAGATTCATTAAGCAGATTAAACACATCTGCCAACAGGTCCAGGAGATTTTGTAGAAATCCATTTCTAAGTACAAGCAACGCCATGATCAACATAGGGTACCACACTGGTTTCAAGTTGGCGACAAAGTCTAGTTACATTTGTAGAAGGAGCGTCTCATAGGGCCCCATCGGAAGCTCCTCCCACTTATCTATGGGCCTTACACTATCACCAAGGCTATGGGTAGCAATTCTTTTGAGCTCAACACTCCACCCTTCCTTGGCCTGCACCCAATGTTCAATGTGGACCTCCTTCGACCATATTTTCCACCATTATTGGACACCTCAGAGATTGTAGAACAAATGATACCCATAGAGCTCAACCCTGACTGCACGGAACAAGAATCCATTGATTATATAGTGGACACATAGGTCAAGGGCACTCGCCAACAGAGGATCCATCTATATCGGGTTGTCAAGGTAGGGAAACTCCTACACTAAGGTAAGCGGCTCACCCGAGGCCAAATATAATAGAAGTTTCCTCACCTGATGGGGGAGCTCAATGCAATGGAGACCATTTATTCCTATGTGGGGAGGATTGATCTAGCTGGCTATTGGTGGTCACCCCCCTATTCCAATTGGCTCCTCTTGTCCGTTTTTAGTTCAACATGTTCTTCTGTACTTATTTGTAATTGTGGGTTCTACACTTCTAGGGTTTTCTGAAGCAGTACACATCTTCCAGGTGGATATTGGTGTTCTCTCACCTAATCCAACTAGTTTATTTTGTATGTTTTCATGTCAACACATCTTGTTGTACTTCCAGTTCCGTTTTGGAGGCCTAAAAAATGTTTTTTTGGCTCAACACAATCAAACTATAGACAACGTTAGAGTTTGACAACGAAATATGTATTTATCTGAAAGACCTTTCCAATGGGCTATCACGCACCTAAAATGAAGGTCGTATGCAAATATTACGACACTAGGAAGTTGAGGTACCAACTTACCCATAGAGGCCCACATGACTTTTGACATTTCACCTCCTAGGGTTAGGTTTTTGGATGTCTAGGGTTTTGGCATTCATGAGTAATATCAAAGAGGCCTCTAGAGCCTCATGGTAATTCATTATGCTCAGATGGATGTGCGTAGTAGCCACATCTCTTCTTAGAGATAGCTACCACCATTCGAGCAAGTGTTTCAGTTCTTTAGTTTTATAGTTTTAGCCTATTTCATTTATTTAATAGAAGATATTATTCACTGGATATGTGTTTTATTCTTCATATCTCCATGTTTATTGTATTCAGTCTATAATCAGTTCATTCCACTCCTAAATCCGGATCATAAAGTGTTGATCACTGATATATGATGGAGTTCATATCAACGACTTAGATTCCGTGTGATTTTAGATTAATGAATCAAATTTAAAGGGTTGTTATAACATTAAAATAATCAATTTTATATGAAATTTTCTGAGTTTTTCATATTTTTGAAGGTCATTAACGTGTGGGGAAATTTTGAGCCCCTAAACCATGTTTTTAGCCAATCAAAACTCAAATAAAAGAACTTGGAGAGAGCTATCCAATAAACTATCCCGTGCGTAAAGTGGAGCTCGTATGAGAAAGTTACAACCAAAATAGTAAGGGTAAAATTTTCGGCACCAAATTACTTCCAGAGGGAATAACACCTTTCTCAGAAGTTCATTTAGGGAACATGAGTAGTCTATGGAAAGCTTATGATTCATAGAAGACAACCATGGAGTCATATTTATGATTTGGGTATGTAAAATTTGCAGGAAGAAACAAGAAGTCACCAGAGGTAAATTAGGTAAAATAGTCAAAACTTCTCCAGACCATAACTTTCAACTTGAAGCTCGGATTTGAGCAAAAAAGTAATCACCAAAAATGTCTTGAGGTGTAGAAGACAAATATCAACCCATAATTTTGAATTGGGCATTAAAATTTCTTATAAAGTGATAAATGATTTTTTTGTAGCAGTAAAAGAGTGGAAATTGCAACTTGCAAATGTTGTAACTTTTCACTTAGAACTCAGATTGATGCCCGAGTACAATCGTTGGAAATATTTGTTTGAGAGGAATGCATATAAGGAATCCAATTTTTATTGGTTAATTGTATCTTTCATAATTTGGGATAAATAATAACCTAATATGTTCTAATTGATGAAATGTTTTATGTTATGCATGTTCCAACAATAATTATTACATGCACATTTATTGTAGAATTAGAGGTACACGAAAACAACTTTGGTTCTTATATGAGGACTAGAGTTATGGAATATGCTCAAGGATATTACAACCATGACAAAGAGATCATAGGTTTTCATGCCAGCATGGGAAATGCTAAGACAAAGTCAAATGGAAGAAGGGACAAGAAGGAGCCTGTAACTATGAGAAGCCTGCATAGGGAAGTGCAGAGTTATAGAGCCGATAATGAAAGGATTGTGAAGGCTTAGAAAGAGATAATTCAGATCTTGAATGCATTACAAAAGCAAGTCGACAAATACTTTGGAACCAAGCAAGCAGCTAGTGCTAGACAAGTGTCAGCATCCAGATCCCATAAGAAAAGAGAGGATCATGGGAATGATAGGCAAACATGAAGCATAAACAAGTGCCATAATTCTCCAAATAAATCCACTAGAAGAAATCATGCAATTTCAAGGACAAGGAGCAACCCAAGTGTGTCTCCTATTTGGAAGCAAAGGAGAAGGCTTGAGACATACATCTTGCAAGATGAACTTAGGAAAATCAAGCCACGTAATTTCAATGGTGAGCACAGGAAATGAGAAGAGGATGAGGCCTGACTATTGGAAATGAAGAAATACATCCAACTACATCATTACCCCTCAAGGGTAGAAACTAGAATTTCAACCTACCACTTGCAAGGAAAGACAACCATGTGGTGGGATCAACTTAAGAAAGCCAAACACCTTGATGAGAAGAGGATCTCATGGAGACAATTCAAAGGATGTTTCCAAGATAAATATTTTTTTGAGCATTAATTTGAAAGAAAGATGAAAGAGTTATTTGAACTCAAGTTGGGAAGCATGACAATGGATGAATATGATAAGAGGTTATTTGAATTGTTGAAGTATGTAGACTTCATAAAGGATGAAAAATTAAAAATCCAAAGGTTTCTAAGTGGGTTACCTTCTTTCTATAGTCATAATATACAATATGATAACCCCACGACTTTGGGGGAATCCATAAGGAGAGGAATCCATATGGAGAGAAAAACATCTTTATGAGAAAAGCAGAAGAAGGTCAATTTTCCAAAAGGCTTGAAATGAAAAGATGAAAAGGAAAAAGGACCAAAGGAAAAACGGTTTTAAGCCACCATTTTTCAAGAACAACTCCCAAGTAAATCAACAAGGTAATTCAACCCAAAATGAGCACAAGAACATAGATTTATTTGGGAAAATGCCAGGGAAGTAGCCTGTACAATGTTGGGGGTGTGAGGGAAATCATTTATATAGGGACTTCCCTCACAAAGGTGAAAGAATGAGGACTATCCACAACATTTAGGAGGCTGAAACAATGGAAGACATGGGAGGAAATATGTGAATTATTTATGCATCCTTGTATAACAATAAATCATGATATCAATCCCCCATGATTGAAGTAGAATGTAAGATTGATAACCATCCCATAGCAATTTTAATTGATTCTAGAGCTAGCCATAATTACATAAACTCTAACATTGTTGAAATATTCCACTTGAAAAGTAGTAAGCATAATAAATCTTGGTTAGTTCAGTTAGCCATAGGGGCTAAGAGAAATATCAATGAGCTAGTTAAATATTGTCCAATAGACATGAATGGGCTCAACACAAAGGTAGATGTGAACATCATACCATTGGGTTCATATGATTGTCTAATTGACATAGATTTGTTGGAAAAACACCATGTTTCCCTAGAATATTACAACAAGACAATCACATGTATTGATGAAGAAGGGAAGCAAGGAAAGGTTCAAGGAATCCCAAGAGTTGTAGTTGTTAGAGAGATTTTAGATATGTAGTTGAAAAATATATTTAGGAAGGGATGACATATTTTTGCAGCCCATATGGAAGAAGAAGATAAAGATAAAGTGGTAAGTATTGAAGACCATCCGATCTTAATTGATTTTGAAGATGTTTTTAGGGAGATCCTAGGATTTACACCAAAGAGAGACATTGATTTCTCTATTTATTTGGTGCCATGAGCTTCCCCAGTGTCCAAGAATTCTTACAGAATGGGCACACCAGAGTTGAAGGATTTGAAGATGCATCTTGAAGAGATATTGAAGAATGGGTATATAAACCCAAGTCTGTCACCTTGTGAAGCCCCAATGTTGTTTGTAAATAATAAATATGGAACCTTAATGCTATGTATTGATTTCAGATAGCTGAATAAGGTCACCATAAATAAAAAAATATCATTTTCCAAGGATTGATGATTTATTTGATCAACTGAAAGGTTCAAATATCTTTTCTAAGATTGACTTGAGATTAGGTTATCATCAAATGAGGATAAAGGAAGAAGACATCAACAAGATAACATTCAGGACAATATATGATCATTATGAATTCACGGTAGTTGCATTTGGGATATCAAATTCCCCAACTATTTTTATGTGCCTAATGAATGGAGTGTTCATGGAATACCTAGACAAGGTTTTGATTGTGTTCCTAGATTATATACGTATCTAATCTAATTCATAAGAGGAACATGAGAAACATTTAAGAACGGTGTTGCAATTTTTAAGAGATAATAAATTGTGTGCTAAGCTAAGTAAGTGCATCTTTTATCAAAAGAAGATTCACTACTTGGGGCATATAATTTCAACAGAAGGGATAACAATGGATCTTGAGAATATAGAGGCCATTAGAGGATGGATAGTGCCAAGAAATGTGATATAGGTAAGATCATCCATGGGTCTTGTTGGTTATTATTGAAGATTCATAAAAGGATTTTCAAAAATTGCAAGCTCAAGCTCTTCTTTTCAAAAGAAGGGAGTGAAATTTGAAAGGAATTCTAAGTGTGAAGAGAGATTTCATCAACTGAAAGACATGTTAAAAAATGCACCAATATTGAATATTGCAGATCCAAATGAAGATTTTGTTGTATGCACTTATGCATGCAAGGAAGGGCTTGGTGGAGTCCTCAGTAAAAACTATCACGTGGTATGCTATGAGTCACGAAAATTAAAGGAGCATGCGAGGAATTATGCTAGACATGACTTGGATTTAGCAACAATTGTACATGCATTAAAAATGTGGAGACATTACCTCATGGGTAATAAATTTGAGCTAAGGACATACCACTATGGACTGAAACATTTGTTTGGGAAACCAACATTAAATGCTAGACAAACTAGATGGTTGAAATTTCTTAGTGAGTATGAATTTGAGATGAAGAACATCAAAGGAAAAGAAAATCAAGTGGTTGATCCACTCAAAAAGAGAGAAAATGAAGTGCATATTGCAACCATCAACATGTACAAGACAGATCTGAAAGATAAAATTATTACAACAACAAATTTAAATAAGCAATATCTGAAAATAAAAGAAACATTACAACAAGGTAATTCTCAGTGGAAATTTAATTATTATGAGCTGAAAGAAGATGGAATTATCATGTACAAATTAAAAGTGTATGTGTCGAATTTCAATGATATGTTGGGCACCCAAGATATCAAAAGAAAATCATATCTATAATAAGCCAATACTTTTGGCCATGAATGAAGAAATAAGTGGATAATTACATAGCCATATGTCTAGAGTGCCAAAAGGTGAAGACTAGGGATAGACATCCAACAGAATTGTTACAACCATTTCCCATTCCAGAATGGAAGTGGGAATTTGTCACAATGGATTTTATTACAAAACTACCCAGAATAGTGAAGCAACATGATTCCATCATCGTGGTGGTAGATAAATTAACTAAGGAAACACATGTTATTCCAGTAAAGACAACACACAAGACAATAAATATTGCAACGATCTACATGAAAGAAGTTTCTAGGCTACATGGGGCTCCTAAGGAAATAGTTTTAGATAGGGATCCAAAGTTTAATTCCAAAAAATTTGAAGGGTTTGTTCAAAGGATTTGGAACAAATTTAAATCTTAATACAATGTATTACCCAGGGTCAGATGGGAAAACAAACAGGACTAACAAGATCATTGAAGACATTCTTAGAATGTATGTGATGGATCAACCATGAAAGTGGGAGGATTATATCCACTTAGTGGAATTTTATTACAATAAGGGGTATCATAACTCATTAAAAATGAGTCTGTTTGAAGCATTATATGGAAGGAAATGTAACACACCAGTGAGTTGGGATAATCCCATAGATAGAGCAGTTGTTGGGCCAGATTTGTTGAAGGTAATGGCAGAGTAGATGGAAAGAATCAAGAATAATTTAAAAGATGCCCAAATAGACATCAAATTTATGAAAACAATAATAGAGTGTTTAGATATTTTAAGTGGGAGAACATGTGTTCTTAAAAGTGAAGGCGAAGAGAAGTTCGCTAAGATTTGGAAGTTTCTTGAAGTTAGCAGCTAGATATCATGGAACTTTTGAGATATTAGAAAAGATAGGGCCAATTGAATATATGTTAGCATTTCCTACATCCATGAGAGGGAATATTGTATTTAATGTATCATTATTAAAGAAATATGGGCCTGACCCTAACCACATAATTGATTGGAATGTCATCCAAGTGGAGCATGAAGGGGATTTCTAGGTGGAACCAGTACACATTCTTGATTGAAAAGTCAAAGTGCTCAAGAACAAATCCATAGGCATGGTAAAGGTTCAATGGAACTGATATAGTCATGAATATGATACATGGGAGCATGAAGAAAACATGCAGGAATAATACCTACACTTGTTTTGTCAATTTTGAAGAAAACAGAATGTGAGACTCCATTTTGAACAACACGAGTTTCATAACCACATCTCAGAGTCCTAGCCAATTGCGTTGGGGACCCTTATAAAAGAGTGGATAATTCCTTGGGTTAATCCTAATAAATTAATGGTACATTCCTTGTATTATCCCTGATAAATTAATGGTGCATTCCTTGGGTCAACGAGTTGGGAGGAATAAAAGATTATGGTTGGAACTTATTCTAGAGTTGTGAAAGTGCATAATTTTTATTTTCTAAGTATTGTGATGTAAATTTGCATATATGTGCATTGACATAGTGTGCACCGAGGATGGTGCACAATTCTAGGGGAGGGGGAATGTAACATCCCCACTATAATCCCTAGTTTAATTAATGCTTATGTAGATACAATGCATGGCTATAGGAAAATCACTGTATATGTGAAATGTATTTCTACGTTTGAATAAATAAAATTTGATCCCAAATGCTAAGGGGACATGGAAAAATATGGTGTCTGAATTAATATACAAGAGAGGGGAGGGCCTAGGAGAATGGTGAAGAGGGCCCAAGGGGGTATTACACATGTATATTAATGCAACCCATTTTCCTAAATTTTTTATTGGTATATGAACCTTTTAGTTTTTGATTGAGTGTTCCCAAATCCAATCATTGAATACATGTAATAGGGTGGGTGTGAGTGGTCACATTACATAGTTATTGAGCACATGGGATGAGTACAATCAACTTGGGGAAGTGTGTGAGTCAAGTAAGGTAATCCAAGGAGAGGAAATTTGTATGGGGAGTAACAAAAATTTTTAGAGGGTCAATGTTTTTGCATGAGCTAAAAGTAGAGAGAAAGAAAGAGAGGTTGGAGATGGAACATCTATGGAGGAAGAATTATAGAGCATACTAAAGCGTTTTTGGAGATAAATATTGAAAATCTAGGTTTCCATGCTTGAAGAGTGAACCCCTGAGCGAGTTTCATTGTAACAACAAGTGTTTTTTTTGTTGTTGGTATTTTTCCTAGCAACAAGATCCCTTGAGTTCCCAACTGAGATATTCCTGGTAACCTATGCCAGAGACACCCTGATAAATGAATGGCACACCTGAGCAACTAGGATCAATGAAAGGGTACACTCCTTGGGTTGGGCGGGTCAAGAGGAAGATAGTTGGTGAAAAATTAGGATAGATGTAGGGGAATACCAGTGGGTTGTGACTTCAATGAGTTGTGAGTGGACAATGAGAGACCACCCTCTTTTTTGGATTACTAGCCTCATATCAGGGGTGATTTGCAGTTGATATTTGGAACAAGTCTATGTTTGGGTGGAACGTATGTCCTATGCAATTGGTTGCACAACTGTTATAAAAGATAAGTGTTTTGTCTTGCTTCTGTTGTATTATGAGTTTATTTGTTGTGCATCTATGTATTTGGGAATGATTTATATTATTTTGTAATTAAGTTTATTGGATGAATTTCATGTATGTTTTTAAATGTCTATAGATGCATATAATTAATTGTAACATACATCAACTAAATTTGGTTTTTAATTTGTATATGAAAGAAACAAGAAATTAATTTAGTTTGTTGTAAATTTTAACTTTTTTAAGTATTTCGCATCGTATTGTTCTTTAGTTGGGCTAGGGGACGTTACAGTGGGGGATAATGAATTCATCAGGGGAAGGAATGGGAGAATGAGATAAGGGAAATCAAGGAGTATGGGGGGGTGGGGAAGACCAGGGGAAGATGGGTCAGGGGTTTGGTGAGGGTGAGGGGAGGAAGACGACACATGGCTAGTGTTACACATTATTTTGGTCACCTCAGTGATCAACCAACGACATGTTTTCATGTTCCCTGAAAAAATTAAAAGAGACTTTCTTCATGGGAAAACTGGTTTGCTTTCCTCTTTCAAAAACCATATCAAGGAAGGTCATTGCACCCTGTTATATGCATGGGGTGCGATGATTCCTAATCGTTGCACTCTGCCCTAAACCTGGACTGTGACGTCGTCGCATGCTGCTTGTGCATAGGGTGTGACGATGCTTAAAGCAAAGGAAAAGTCAAAAATCACGAATGTTATAGAAGGGAATCTTCTAGAAGATGAGGTGGCCTCCAATCGATTTGGATCTTTCTTGCTTCTCTGATTTAGTGGGATCATCATAGTCTCCTCATCCATATCTCTTTCATACTATATAAAGAGGGATCTCTCATGGAAAAGGATAAGGTTGAATAGGCTAAGATTTGCATGGAGAGTTCTACTTTAGATCATGCTTGACAACTTTGCTTTAGTTCTTCAAGTCAGATTGTGGATCTTCTTCATTCAAGGCATTGGAGCAAAGGTGTGTGTGTTGAAGAAAAGAGATATTGAAAGGGGACCTTGCAACATCAAGGCATGGGTTGTATTCTCCACTTTCCATTTGATTTAATATAGTAATCCATTTCTTCCCTATAAAATCATCTCTTATTCTATTGTATAATTCCTTTATCATATACATAGACTTCATTAGAATACATATATCTTTGTTTTCCCTCTTTGTTGGTTTGTGATTCTTAGACAAACTTACTATTCTGCAAACCCAAGGAAGGAGCTACAAGGACGACACTAACGAGGATCAAGCGTCATTTAAAAGGTATGTCACTTGTACCTCACTAAACTAGTTTATATGATAATGAAGTTTATGGCGAAGTGTGTATTCTGTTATGTTTTGATCTAGTTTCCTGTGGAATTTAGGGAGATCTGTTTTTTTCCGCACTTACCAATTAGTTCGATAACAAAATTGGTGACTCCACTGGGGACTATGAATTCTTTTGGTTTTTTGCCTCTTATTTTCCTTTAGCCTGCCTTCTTTTGGTTTATTTCATTCTCTGAGTCTGTGGGTGATCCATTTTGACTCTCAGTCTGAAAGTTCAGTAACATTTTTTGTCTTTCTTCCCATTTTCCTTTAGTTTCAGAGATCGTCGCACTGTACTCTATAGACAGCCCATGACGATCCTCTGACGTCGCACTCTATTGGTGTAGACCAATGCGATGACATTGCACTGTACCTTATTGGCGACATGCGATGACCTTAGGTCATCGCATTGTTCTCCACTGCAACCTGCGACGATTCCTGTAGGAATTGTTGGAGATAACCATTTTTCTTTTTTCTACCTAGTTTTGCTTCAACTACCTGGGATGAACTTTTGACACTAGTGAATGATTGATTTATAAGTTTGAAGCTTGTATTTGATTGATTTTTGGAAATTGAAAGTTTTCTTTGTAAATTTTGCAAGTTTTCCTTTGGGTTTTTGTCACAAGGGTATAATCTATAGATCTTGGTCCTGAGTGTTTGTTTGACGAAGAATCCTTGATTTATCTGAAGTTTTGGATTGTTTTTACTTTCTGTATTGTTAGTTGATTGAGAGAGAATTTTTGTTTTGTATTTGACGAAAGTTTTCTTATGATTTCATTTTTGTCTACATTATGAATTTGGTTTGGGAATAGTGTTGCGATTGTGCTAATTTTCTTGGATTACGCTTTATTTTCTTCATTACATATCTAATTTGATTTTAGAAAAAAATAATTGAATCCTTTCTTCTTTTTAGTAGTTTTTTACAAGAAAATTGTTGCATTCAAAATATTTTCTTAAAAAGAGAGAAGTTGGAAAATTTAATAGTTTTTTATTATTTGGTATCTTTTTCATTCAAAGATTGATAAATTGTGTTTCATATCTTTTGTATTTAAAGAAGAGACACCTTCTCCCTATTGTAATTAGAGTTCTTCAAATTAAAAGATTTCATAATCATGTCTTCTTTCACTTTATTGGGTCAAGGTCACATACATTATCAGTTTCATTTATGTTTCCCTTTTGAGTAAGCAACAACCTTTAAAATACAACGCAATTTTAAAATTTATTAGTACCTTTTGTTTTCTATAAATTCTCTACACCAACATTAGCTAGGATAGCGGTTTGGAATAGGCTATAAGGCACACTCTCCAAGGAATCAAAAAACACAATAGTATCTTGTGATAGGGAGAGTTCAAATCCACTTGCTACAATTTGTCTTGGGAATTCCTTCTAACACAAGGGTCAATCATGAGGTCGCATTAGGACTGGTAGAGTTACTCACCCTACTTTGTCTTAGTGTAGAGATTCTACATATTATTAGGGGTCACTTGAGAAGAAAATCCTGTGGGGACCTTCTCGAGTTGATTTCGGGCTAGATACCCTGCCTTTTCACATGGATCGGACTGTCGACTATTTCCCCAGACATAATTGTCGTAATTGGTAACTTTAGTGGCCTATATATTTAGGGTCTTTACACGAGGTGACTATGGAGGGGAAAGTATTCATGGTACCTGGAATTGACGTTGGCCAAACTCACTCAGGCTCCTTGGAGGGTATACCTACGATTATGTGTGGGAGATTACACCAGGGTGTAAGTCCGTTAAGCAGGTTGTGTAAATTTTCCACCCGCTTTATCCCAACCCCTTCTTGTCTTGATTTCACAACGTTGGATTTCATCACCAACTAGTGACTTTAAAATAAGAAGGTTTGTTCTCTTGTTTGATTTCTATATTTTATTAGTGAGTGTTGTTTGTTTCTCTAGTTGGTCATAGATTTGTTTTGTTCTTTATTTTGTGCGGCCAACATCAACCCTCGTCGTTCACGTAGGATGCAAGGGCTACCTCCAGAAGATCCGGAAGATTACGTTCCTTTGCTAACTAACTCACCAAAGGGTTCTCTTAAAGAAGCAGTCAATAATGACATAGCCTCTGAGATTGGAAGTTCAACTCCATTAAAGGAGTCAATACTTCCCATCAACCCGTTATTGGGTGTTGTAAAAGATCCACATTTGCTCTGGATAAATTCATTAGAGACATTGTTGTTGGAGAATATATTGAAATACCTATTGGACCTCATGCAGAGTCCGGTGTAGATGATCCTCATTTTCAAAGTGAGTCATTTAGAACCTCGATTCATACTGCTAGAATTTTTAATCCTAGCTCTGTCCCTATCCGTTCTTTTTGGAGGACCTCTTCGAGACATGATATTTTTGATAAACTAGGAATGAGTCCTAATCAACCTATGGCATCACAAATGCCTAGGACTTCCACTACTTATACAATACCTTTAGATCATTTTACTGGCACAACCAGTAATTTCGTCATAGTTTCAGACCAATTGTTCGTTGGTTCTCACTCAATTCTCCCTCTCTAGATCGCTAGCTCTACCATGGTCCCACAAGCTACGCCTGTTTCTGATAGAAACATGGTTGTCACTCAAGCTCCTATTGGAACACCGCTTCCGCTTAGATCAAATCCATCACTTCCTCCCGGGTATAATGCTCTGATTACTTCCATTGCTATTCCTACCCAGAATCCATCTGGAGGGTCTAATATTTTTGTTCCTCCTAGGCATAATGCTGCTAGTCATTTTGTTCCTACACCTACCCAAGTTCTCTTTGAGGGGCCTTACCTTTCTCCTCCACCTTCTCCCAGAGGATATAATTGTATTGGAGCTAGTAGTTCCAATCAAGTTGGAGGTACAAGTCATATTGTCACTTCTGGTTTTCAAATTCCTATTGGATGGCAACCTCAATTTGGAGGCCATAACCCAGTTTATGGACAAAATAAACCTGGATTACAATATAAAACTTGTAATATTCCTTTCCAAGGGAATCAACAACCATCTGGGGGGAAATATACTCAATTTAATTATTTTGTACCCCCTAATCTCGGACAACCGTATCCAGGTTCTGTGAATCCTACTTGGGGTCAAAATTTTCAGTCTAATGCTCCTTTCCAAGGGAGCTTACCTAATCAACCAACTCTTGTTGGCTATTCAACTCAAAATCCTCTACAACCGAATTTTTCAGGACTATCTAACTATCTACAGACTACTTATGGTCCTACCGGTATACCTACGGGACTACCTCCTCAAAACTACCAGTTTCCTCGACTGAACAGACAATTTCCCTTTCTTGTTACTTTGGATTTACCAGATTTATCTAGGATTTCGAATGATCCTATTTTTCATTCTTCTTATTGGCCCGTCATACCAGCCAAGTTACCATCAGACATCCCTAAGTTTGATGGTTGATCGGTAGAAGACTCAAATAATCACGTCATGACATTCCATCTTTGGTGTTCGTCCAACTCATTGGTGGATGACTCTATAAGATTACGACTTTTCCAACGAACTCTTACAAGTTCAGAATCCAAATGGTATATTGAGTTTCCACGAGGATTATTTAATGAATTCAATACCTTAGCCATGGCTTTGTTAACGCATTACCAATTTCCAATTTGATATGAGACAGGAGCTGAAATTTTGAGTTCATTTAAACAATCCTCTTCCACTCATATTTCCGATCATATTCATGAGTGGAGGAGGAGAAGAAACTTAGTCAAAGTTCCCCTTCCTGATCAAATATTGGCTGAGTGGTTTACCAAATCACTCATTGGTCCTATCGCCCGTGATGTTTCCATGGGTAGTGTCGTCATTGAAGAGTAGACGAATAGTCATGATCAATATCTGGATCTTGTTTATTCACAAACAAGCACACCATATGATTTGATTCCTGATGCTCTTCGTCCATCTATGAATCGTACCCCAACACCTCCAGTAGCTTCTCACGCAGTTGATGGCGTAATTGGAACTTTTCATGCCGAGACTCAGTCTAAACAATCCAGTCATGCCAATCCCAAATATACTACTTCTAATATGCAAAATACTCCTAATCCAACTACTTCCCCTGGTAAAACCTCTGAAGTCAATTCGGTTCAATCTACGCCTACCAGTAAAAATCAAAATAAAAGGAAAGGGAAGGGTAGGAATAAGGAGGACAAAAATAATAATCAACAATCTGAGAAACCCAAAACACAACCTGTTGATGACAAAGACAAACGTAAACCTCGTTATCCTTTCCTTATCTATGGTGAGGATCATTATACGAAATATTTCCCATGACGTGCTAAGGTTACTAAGTTCTTGCAAGGGACCGGGACACCTCCTACACCAATCGTCTTGTCACAACCATTTCCTTCTCAGTAGCAAGCCCAATTGGTCATTCATGACCAACCTTCTCCCTCTACCACATCTTATGTACTTATGTGTACTAGTGACTCCAAGAAGAACAAATTTGGAGTCACAACTCGAGCCAAAGATTATTCTCCTTTGAAAGAGAAAGTTGATGATTTACCACCTCCGTTGGTTCAACCTCCTCCACCGACTTCACCTCCAAACGGTCCTCTTCATCTCGAACGACCATGCCTAGATAAATTTCTTCGTCCTCTTCCCAAGGGCGTTGTTCGAATGTCCTCATTTAATCCTCACACAGGTGCTTCCCAAGACTACAGTATTGTAGAAGACCTTGCGCAAGCACCTTCTGCGATGTCGGCTCTCGAAGTCCTTCAAAGTTGTCCTACTCAACGAAAGGTTTTGTTAAAGGATATTGGTGGAATTGATCCTACCGATACCAATTTAATAATCTTTGACTTGGAAGATCATATTCCAAGGTTTCCTCCTCAATTAGCATTTCAAATACAAGTTGTTGTAGAAAATAAGAATTTTTGTCAAACCGTTATTGACGAAGGAGCCTCGACTTGTGTTATGTTTGTTACTTGTTAGAAAGCCATTGACTCTCCTGCCCTTACCGAGTCACACAATACTCTTAAGTATTTTAATGGTACAGGGTTCAAAACTTATGGTGTTCTTCCTTCATTGTCTATTACATTAGAGGGTAACACGGTTAATATCGAGGTTGAGGTCTTTGATGCACCTCTCGATTACAACCTTCTAATTGGTCGTAGATGGATTGATTCCATGCATGTAGTTCTTTCTACTTTTTTTGTGTGCTATGTTTCCCACACCAAGGAAAAGTCATTACTGTTGATCAACTGGCCTTATTTAATTCTGATTCACGTAATAGCAACATACCTTTCATTTCAAAAACACCTCTCAGTTATGAGAATTTCAGTGTGGGTCTCTTAAAAGATTCAACGTTAATGGGTACATTTCCTATTCCACTACCCGATATTCCTCCTCCTTTTGTCGCCTCAATTAAAATGATATCAACCTCTGTTAGTGAAACCCATGAGTCTTATGACCCATGGATAGTTCCTAGCTCTCAAGACTATCTCCGTTACAATGATTGCATGCATTTAAGTCTGGTGGAATCATCTTATCAAGCTATTCAATCAACAACTATTTCTCCTCCTTCTCTCTCTGATACGTCTCCTGATCCAGTCCACATGATCTTTCCTACTGATGAGATGATCATGACAGTCATGTTTATGGAAGATACTCCATGGGACGATGGTAATCATCATTCTATTCTCTTCCTGGAATATGAGACCATAGAGAGTTATCAACAAATTTTGAATCCATCCACCGTTGTCGTTATTTCCTTGGTTCTTGAATCAACACATGATGTTTTGTATGAAGGGAAATTGGGTAACATTTCACCTACCATCTCTCTTTATATCTCAATTAAACCTGGGGTCATGGAAAATGTTCACGTTGGTGCCTCATGTTCTACTGATGAGGTATGTACTTATAAAGCCCTTTTTCAATAATTTTGTGATGTTTTTGCCTGGAGTTACGAAGCGATGCCTAGTATTGATCTTGATATTGTTGTGCATGAGATTAAGACTTACCCGGATGCTAAACCCGTTCGATAGAGACTTCGCCTAGTACATCCATGTAAAGTTGTTGCTATTAAGCTTGAAGTTGAAAAACTTATTAAAGTTGACTTTGTCTATCCCATGGCTTTGACTGATTGGGTGTCCAATATTGTTCTAGTTAACAAGAAATAAGGCACAATCCACGTTTGTGTATATTATAGGGATATAAACAAAGCTTGTCCTAAAGACAATTATCCAACCCTTTTCATTGACCAGATTGTTGACGACTGTGCTAGGAGTGAAATCTTCTCCTTGATGGACATTTTCTCTGACTATAATCAAATCAACATTTTTCCTATGGATCAACATAAGACTACTTTCATTTTCCCTTGGGGAAGCTTCGCATACCAGAAACTACCTTTTGGTCTCAAAAATGTTGGTGAGAATTTTCAGCGCGCTATGTCTTATGCTTTTCATGACATTAAGCACATTGTACAAACCTATCTAGAAGATATACCGATGCATTCTATGCATCGTCAAGATCACTCGACTCATCTACGGGCCATTTTCCTATGTTGTTGTTATTATCGCATACGATTGAATCCACACAAATGTTTTTTTTGTGTGGAGTCCAGACAACTTCTTGGTTTTATCGTGTCTATACATGGGATTAGGGTAGACACCTTGAAGGCTGAGGATATTCTCAATTTACCTCCTCCTTCCACACTACTCCAACTCCAAAGTTTGCAATGGAAGGTTTTTTTTTTTTTACGTTGATTCATTCCCAACTACGCTGAATTAATGAAAGGATTTACTCGGCTTCTCAAGAAAGGTTATGATTTTATATGGGACAACACTGTCGACAAAGCCTTTGAAGCTTTGAAACTCACCTTAACCCGTACACCACTGATGTTTCCACCTGATTATAGTCAAGATTATTTCCTGTACTTAGTTTCTTCAGACTCTACCATTGCTATGGTTCTAGTGAAAGAGGATGATTCACATGATTCAATGTTTTCGTCACTACATCTTGTTAGGCTGAACCATGGTCATTTCTGATTGAAAACCCATGCAACACATCCTTACTCGACAATTGCTGGGGGGAAAGTACTCTAAATGGATAGTTATTCTCCAAAAGTTTTATTTGGAGTTTGAACACCCCAAGTCGAAGAAGTCTTTGGTTTTTTCCAAATTGATATGTGACCTTCCCTCTACTGAAATAGAAACTGTGGAAGAGGATTCCTTACCTGATGAATATCTCTTTTTGATCAGTTCTGACGACATACGGTGCAGATATATCATCATTTATCTCCAAAACTAAACTTTTCGGCCTAATATTTCTAGTACAGATCTTCGCCGTATCCGGTATCAAGCCCGTCAATACATCATCCTTGGTGATACCCTTTACTGTCGTGGTATTGATTCCATATCTCGACGATGTCTCACCTATGATGAAGTTGAGAAATATTTGAATGACTATCACTCTGGAGCATGTGGCACTCATATGTCTAAGTATGCCACTGCCCAAAAGATTTTACGAGCTAGTTATTTATGGCCTTCACTGTTTAAGGATTGCATTACTATTGTCCAGAAATGCCACGGTTGTCAAACTTACAAAAATAAGATATGATCTCACCCTGACCCTCTTCACCCTATAGTTTATGTTGGTCCATTTGCTAAATGGGGCATTGACTTCATGACATGTAACCCTCACTCGACTCGGAGGCATGGATACATCATTGTAGCTGTGGATTATTTCACTAAGTGGGTCGAGAAGATGCATGTATTTGATAATACTGGGAAAACTACAACGTTATTCATATTCAATCACATCATTACTAGATTTTGTGTTCCCCAAGCCATTGTCACCGATCATAGTAGTCATTTTTGAAATTTCATGATGTTTGAACTTACCGAGAAGTTGGGTCTTCAACATGAAAACACGACCCCCTATTATTCACAGGCCAATGGCTAGGTTGAGGCAATAAACAAATTTCTCACTACTATGCTTCGACGACTGGTAGGAATTCACAAGTCAAGTTGGCACACGATGCTATTATCGACATTATGGGCCTATCAGACATCCGTTAAGTCTGCCATGGGATTCACACCTTTCCAATTAGTATATGATATTCATGCAATTTTGACGATTGAATGTGAAATCCCATCTTTGAAACTAGTTGTCGAACTTCTCCCTAACACCTCAGCTGAAGAGGAACGTATTTTGTATTTGATGCAATTAGATGAAACTGGTCATGATGCTGCCTTAGTCATTGAAACTCAGAAAAAGTGTGTCAAAGCTCAATATGACAAGCATGTCAAAACATGTATATTTTCTAAAGGTGATCTAGTTCTCCTTTATGAACAAGATCGTGATTTACTAGGGGCCGGTAAATTCGAGCCCATGTGGCCGGGTTCTTATATTGTGAAACAAGTGTTGGAGAAAGGGGATTATGAGCTAGTAGATTATGATGGATTTCCTTTGTTTGAACCCAGAAATGGGCTTTACTTGAAGAAGTACTATGCTTAAATCATTTTCGCATGAGTGTTTTGTATTTTTAGTGTATCATACTCTTGTGTGCTTTTTCGTTTTTGGTTCCACCTTCCGGCTGCTTACCTTGCATGGCGCTTGGTTTCTAGATATCGGTGTCTTCGATACCCTGTATCAGCTTCGTTGATGGTGCTATTCGCAGTACTGAAGACTTAACATTTGTTGCTTGGGAAATCTATGCACCTACGAATGAATTGATCAATCTACATGGTGTTTTCCTTAGTCTTGCAACTAATGATATCATGGAATACAATGCAGTTATCAAGTTTTTAACTTATGCCATTTCACTTGGAATCCATCATCTTATTGTACGACTTGATTCACAATTAGCAGTACTACAGTTGAGTAACATTTACTCCATCCGAAGTCCTACTTTGTTACAGGTATATTTACGAATTCGCTTCTTGGAACGACATTTTGATTACATTGAATATCAACACATTCCTAGTTATCTAAATACATTGACATATGCATTGGTTAATTATGTGTTAGGCAGACATTTGAGACATTTATAAATCCAATCACATTCTTCACAAAAACAAGTAAGACGGTAGGAACTTTATATTTATAACGATAAAATTTTACAAAAAAGTGTTTTGTTCGAAGACCAAAATATAAAAAATGTGAAGCTCATGGCTTCATGTACAAAAAGCAACAAGGATGTTTCTCTCTATAACAAGTGACTGCCCATGCTACTCTGCGAAGCAGTCAGTCGATAGATGTGGATACGTCGACTGTGTGGCATTGGTAGTGTCTAGGGAGCTCATCCACCATGGCATCAGGGACTTGCATGGTCAGTCCCTCCAGGTTCTGTTCTATAGCCTCGAGATCTGCAGCATCCACTCTTGCTACAACACCTCTCTCTCTGCGTCTTTGGATGGGAGATGATCTCAACGGACGATAAGGCCCCACATCTGCATTATTGAGAGCACTTGATTAGTCATCAGATAAATAACACAAAAAACATTTTATAGCATTAAAATATCAAAAAACATTATATAAACAAAAAAAAATCTTCTTACGTATGTCCCCCCACTGGGACCCATCAGAAAGAGCTAGGTCTGGATCCCCACGAAAATCTACTCCAGTATATGCATAATCTTCCACCATGAGGAGTTGATTCCTCATCCATTGGAATAAGACATCGTCATACTTGACGATGGGAACACCACCATGTCGAGCCATAAGATCCACCCACCTCTTCATTCGTGGATCCTGTGGAGCGGGTATACCCCAATCCACCTGCAGACATAGGATAGGAACCCTCTCTAGAAAGAAGGACACCAAAATGGACCCGTATCCAAATTTCTTTAACCGATCATTTCAACACTTGGTAAGTTGTTTTTTCATGCTTTTTAGGACCCCCTCACACTAGTTGAAGACCCTGGGCTCCATGCATTCTATTTCATATTGAAAATGGATCTGCAAAGCAATATGGGGAGTTGAACTCCCTGCCATGCGAGTAATGGTGTAAAGGATATTCTGCAACAACAGATCCCAAACATCCCTGATGGATACCTTGCCACTGTGTTGCTCGGTACCTGGGACACAATGGTGGTGAATGTAATAATCCATAGGTTCACCTCCACCCTCGTTTACTGTGAGTGATACCCGTGAACCACGATGAGACAAATCTATCAAGAAATAGATATCCTCTATATCTATTGTGAGTGTGTGGACACCCATGCAAAATGTCTGTTCGTTCACATCCCACATGTGAACCAATTACTCTAGTAGTCTCAACTAGGCTCTCATGCCTTGAATCCTAAAAATTTTAGTAATCCACGTTGTCTTAGAACCATAACTGTCCCCGGGTCATTCCCAACAAATTAATCCTCTTCTTCATTCTCTCTCTCATGCCACTCCAACACTCCAACATCTTGACCAAGGAAAGCCTGCCAAGAAACCATAAAATAAGATTAGAAACATAAAATTCTTTCCTGGGGTGTTTTTCTAGTTAGGTTTATCTTTTTAAGTTTTTCGTTGCGGTTGTCGCAAGGCTGTGCATTCGTGTAGAGCGACGTCATCGTACCCTGCCTATAGGGTTACCTGCAACGATCCTAGATCGTCGCAGTTCACGATATAGGGCACCTGCGACGATCTCAACGCGCAGGTAGCCCAAAAAAATCGACCCAACACACAAATTTGACCAATCAAAACAAATTTTGGAACCATGAAAAGACGAAGGAGAAGAATATTACCTGTTTGATGGAGACAATTCACAAAATTATCGACCACATGCTCCACAATTGACAATTAAAATTCGAGGAGAAAAAGGGCTTTGGAGCACTATTTGGGTAAATTTGCAAATGAAATGGTAAAATGGTGTTTTTGGCCTATTTTATTGACTTTTACTACTTTTTATTTGCAAAACAAGATTATTTTTATATTTTATCCATGCCCTAGAGTCTTAACAACTTGGAAAGTGTTGACTTTTGTAGATTAGAAGGTCCAGAGATGAGATGTTGGAATAAAGATCCACCCTTTTTTATTTGTTTTCACATATTTTTCTTGTGTACTGATCCTTTTAGGGTTTTTCAGGAAAAACTCCAAGTAGAGTCTTAATTCTTTCTCACGCTCTTGAAACCATGAGAATGTAATCGAGTAGTATTTTTTCATTTTTTCAAACTCGTATTGGCAATACAAAAAACGAAACCTATGGAGTATCCTTTAAGCTCTTTTCAAGCTCGCTAAACATGAAAAGATAGCCAAGCGACCTTGTTCTTTTCTCACTCATAAATGTATTTGAAGAAAACGTTTGATGAGCGATAGATTATCTCTTTTTTGGTCACATCAGACTAACTTACGAAAAATGATCTTATGGAGTTCTTTTTAAGTGTTTTTCAGATTCTCTAAACATGAAAAAAGCTGCAGTAATAGTCTCTCTTGAACATGACACCCCCTTCATCATTGTATCCGGGTTGGGAAATCCATTTGTCTCTCGTTTGACCATCCACAAGTTCATATATTGGGTCCTCCTTGAGTCAATGCTTCCAAGACAATTGTCGTGTCATTCATATGTTCAAGAGAATTCTAACTTAAACAAGCCTTCTATTGAGTCGGCCATCTGCAGTTATAAATTATCTACCATGTCGGCCTTCACTGAGTTAGTTCTGAATCATTTCATACTCTGATATACCTCAAATCTGTTACATATTTCATGTCGTTAATGGGGGATACATCAAGGCCCTCCTATGATGAGTCTTTTCTTGTCGACTTCAACTCATTATCTGGAAACAAGACTTAGAAATCATTTAGTACCTTAGAGCCTGCATGCCTCAATGGTAGGTTTCTTTGCTTTCAACAATGGGTTCACATCATTGGCCCCTAATTGAAAGACTCCATCGAGTGTTCGAATTCATCTCACTTATTCACATTTGTTGGATTGTACTAGGGTACATTGGGAGTCATTGACATCAATGGTTATTTCCCTCCCACTTGTTAACGATTTTCATTAATGATCAGTAATCAAGTGGTTTCTACCATGTTCGACTTCAACACCTGTAATAACATGGATAGATTTGTACTTAGAGACGATGGAAATGAAAACCATGGATCTTATCATTTTGGTCTAGTTTGCGACGGAGTATTCATGAATTTTTACTGACACATAGATCCATTGTGTATGTCTCGTGGCTATGTCCGAATTTGAATTCTTTTAGAGCATAGATCCACAGTGTATTCCTGGTGGCTATGCCGAATCATGATGACATGGATCCACAATGTATATTTAGTGGCCATGACTCTCTTATGACTATAGTCACTTGTATTCTAAGCTTGGGAATTCCTACCTCATAAAATGGTATGTTATTATGTAGATGCTTGATTGTTTTCAAGTTCCCGATCGATGCGCTCCTTGTTTTCAACACACACATTCTACAAAGTATTTCAGTTGTCATGAGTTCCAGCTTCATACTTTTGGGGGCATTCTGTTACACATTATTTTGGTCACCTCAGTGATCAACCGACGACATGTGTTCATGTTCCCTGAAAAAATTAAAAGAGACTTTATTCATGAGAAAAGGGGTTTTCTTTCCTATTTCAAAAACCATATCAAGGAAGGTTGTCTCACCCTGCTATATGCATGGGGTGAGGCGATTCCTGATATTTGGACTCTTCCCTAAACCTGGACTGCGATGTCGTCGCATGCTTCTTGTGCATAAGGTGCGACGATGCTTAAAGCAAAGGAAAAGTCAAAAATCACAAATGTTCTAGAAGGGAATCTTTTAGAAGATGAGGTGGCCTCCGATCGGTTTGGATCTTACTCACTTCTCTGATTTAGTGGGATCATCCTAATATCCTCATCCATCTCTCTTTCACCCTATATAAAGAAGGATCTCTCATGGAAAAGGCTAAGGTTGAATAGGCTAAGATTTGTATGGAGAGTTATACTTCAGATTATGCTTGGGAGCTTTGCTATAGTTCTTCAAGTCACATTGTGGATCTTCTTCATTCAAGGCATTGGAGAAAAGGTGTGTGTGTTGAAGCAAGGCGCCATTGAAAGGGGACCTTGCAACGGGCATGGGTTGTATTCTCCAGTTTCCATTTGTTTTAATACAATAATACATTTCTTCCCTATAAAATCATCTCATCTTCTATTCTATAATTCCTTGATCATATACATAGACTTCATTAGAATACATATATCTTTGTTTTCCCTCTTTGTTGGTTTGTGATTCTTAGACATGATTACTATTCTGCAAACCCAAGGAAGGAGCTACAAGGATTACACTAGCAAGTATCAAGCGTCGTTTAATGGTATGTCACTTGTACCTCACTAAACTAGTTTATATGATAATGAAGTTTAAGGTGAAGTGTGTATTTTGTTATGTTTTGTTCTCGTTTCCTATGGAAGTTAGGGATATTTTTTTGTGTCCATACTTACTTATTAGTCTGATAACAGTTTTTTAGGAGATGGGAAATAGGAGAAATACAGGTTTGAAGTGTGTGGGGAGAGGGCGGGAGGGTACTCATCCAAAACTGATCCAAGGGAGGTAGAACCCACGAAGAGAGAGGTGAAAGAGTCCCTAACTACTGGATAATACTAGATATGACCTCTAGATAGCGGATCATTGGAAAAGTCGAGGAGATCCTCCTCCATTTGGATGTGTGATATTTATTTGATGATGAGACCAGGTGACAAAGGGAAGAAGGGGGGGGGGATGCCAAGTTCGGGATAAGACTGCGGTAGAGGGGAAGAATTAGCACCCGGTGGGGGGGCGGGGGGGGGTTGCAAAAAACCTAAATGCATACCCATATCAACTCCAATTCACCAAAATCAACCCAAACACATTATTTTAGGCATGATCATGATATATTCAGGAAGAATATTGAATTAATTTTTTCTTGTCATTTCATTATTTCTTAGAGATACCTTTCATACAATTGGTTGTTTTCTTTATGATTCAACTCCCCTAATATTGTAACGTTATCCTCTCTAGCTCAATGATTTTCCCTAGCCTTAGGTGAGGGAAAAAACTAACAATTTCTAAGCCAGATAAAATCATCAAAATGACAGACCCCATGGCCCAATGGTAGGCCCTATTTTCACCATTCTTTAGTTAAAAAACCAAATAAAACTTTTACTCGTCAACTTTTTTTTAATTTTTTTAGCTTAATTGCAAAATCACTCTCTAAAACCTTGCTGGCTGATTTCATTTGGTAACCCTAAGTTAGCAAGTTCCAAGGGTCTAAAAGAAATTTCTTGTGGTTTCATATTTCTCCATCAAACCCTAGGGCTATTTCATTGTCTTTGCAGGCTTGATCTACTACTGTACAACTCTGAAAAAGAGTTTCCCTAAGTTGATTTGCAACCTAGGTCAAGTTTACGAGTTTTCCAGAGGTTGAACCTGAGATATATATTAATTTCTTTGAAATTGTTGCAAACCACCTATTTTCCATATCGCCTCATTGACAAATCATGCTTGGATTGATTTTTTCATTGCCCCATCTCTGATTTCATTAAACATAACATTTTGAATGAGGTTTTTTCATTCGCCATATCATTTTCATTTTGCATTTGGGATGCTCATTACTCCTCTTAATTTAATCTTCCAAACAAAGGAATTAAAGGATGTAACAATATTCTTTAGATGTTGATCAATAATCCCTTTTGCTTGTTGGCCAATGCCCCTTTATTACCTTTTATAAACCGCAAGGAATAAAAGAGGTTTGTACGATCTATTCAAAGCATCACTCCTCAAGTTTGCATTCATTTTCTCTCACGACAGTGATCCAAAACCCGCAAACCACTAGCTACCGTATTTATTTATGCATTTTCATAAGTATCTAAGGTTCAATTTCACTATTTCATTTGTTGGTCCCTTACCATAGTTTGCAAGGTATTGACATATGATTTGCTACTCTGAGTATTTCACAATAGGATTAACACATGATGGTATAGATCTTTGATATTTAATACATGCATTTCTAAATGCTTTAATAATATACTTTATGGTTTGCACACTATATTCAACATTTGAAACTCGTTCATAAATACACGTTTGCACAAATCTGCTATATGGACTTGGGATACATTGTTTGTAATATCCCAATTTTTACTCTTGGACATGGATAAATTTAAGAATGGAAATTTATATTAAAGTGTAGAAACCTGGGGTAATCTTACTAGTCCTTAATATGCAAAATGTTTGGCGATAGTTTTGTAAAAATATTCAAATTTCTAAGGATTTTATATAGTTTTTATAAAATTTTGGTGATTTTTAAGGT
The DNA here is from genome assembly GCA_009831015.1 of Picea engelmannii. Taxonomy (NCBI): domain Eukaryota; kingdom Viridiplantae; phylum Streptophyta; class Pinopsida; order Pinales; family Pinaceae; genus Picea; species Picea engelmannii. Next base: position 305,690 of record ML782264.1, read on the forward strand.
AAAATAATTTTATTCTGAGGAATTTGGGCGAATCATTTTTATAAAAAAAAAAAATGGAAATTGGTGAATCTTTATTTGGGAAAACCATGGAAAATTAGCCCATTTGCGAAATTTAGCCCCTAAAATCATCTATTCTCTTGGAATTGTTTGTAAATAAATACTTAAATACTTTGCATGAAAACTTTATAACTCTGTTACACTAACTCCATGGGATAGATATATCGTGGTGCTATGAATATTGTATGTCTTTTTATTTTGTAGTTAATAAAGAAGAAGATCAAGATCAACTAAGCCTGAGCACCTATAGGGGATATGAGACAACAAGAGGGGAAAGGTGAGGGGTCTAAGGGGGGTTTTGTGCCTAAATCATCTACCTTATGATACTTTGAACCCTCACCCATTTCAAAATTTGAAATTCAAATAAAAAAAGGGTTAAGAGGAGTGGATGAAACAAATTCCTTGATTTAAGCCATCACTCCTAAAATATAACAATGTGTCTTCCCTACTTTCTTGTAATTAGGAAAAGAACTTGACTTTGAATTTTCTAGCCATCATGCATGAGGAGAATTCGAATGGGGATAAGGATTCTATTAGAAAAAAGGGTGAAAGAGAGTTTTGGGGGGTTAGACATTGGAAAAATAGAGCCAAGTCCATGATAGATCAATCAACCATGAATTGAAGCTTGTAGCCTTCAAGAAAAGCCAAGAAACCATGGAAAAATATTGTTGGACTTGCGATAACAACCTGAACCTTCTATGCACACATTGAATAGAAAGAGAAGGAGTAATTTATGAGGTTTTGTGCAATAGAGAAGGAGGTGTTCCTTGTGTTTATGGGGCAGGTATGTGGGCTCCTTAGTTATGCTATGTCATTAAGAAATCTACAGTAGAAAATGTTGGTTAGAATACAAATTTCAAAGTTATCTATCCCTGCTTCTCCCTTGTGGTATCATAGCCCGGCTAGGGGGTGTCATGTGTTGTGGATTTCCTACGATTGGGTGGAAATCGCTCGTTCAATTGGTTATTGATCCACAATTTGGAACAAACAAGTTTATCTTTGCCTATGCATTTGGATTTTAAACTCCGTTCTAGTTTAATGTTATGTTTTATTTTTGTCAACATGTCTCTACTCTGTGTATTTATTTCTATCATGCCTATCTCTATGCATTCAAAATATAATTTTTTTTGGTAAATTCGTATATCTCTGTTTCATGTATATTGGTTGTTGATTGTAGTATGATATTATTTAATTTATCTAAATAACCATATCCAAAAATGACATTTTATTGGATGTGGAAATCATAGATATGTTTAAATACAAAACTATAATAGTTTAGATTATACAAGTTTTTACCCCTGCAAATTATTCGTAAAAAGGTTTTGGCTCCAAAGCACATGATAACATTGAAAATTACTCTTCCTTTTATTATTTATTTTCCATGCCTCCATCTACTCACAAATGAATGCTCCATCATCTTCCTTATTCAATGATGCCATTAATGTTGCAAGGGTATCAAAAAAAAATGGCACTTGCGCCTTTTGATAATCAGACCCTAACAAAAATCTAATTCCTCAAACTTTAAGTAATCTTGGAAAGCATTCTTGGATATCTATCTTTCTCTTCCTCCAACACTAGATGCAATTTTCTTATGTTTGAAATTATGAAGCATAATATATTTTCATAATTATCAAATACTTTGTATTTAATCATTAGAAAGATGCCATCATGTTTGAAATTATGAAGCATAATATATTTTCATAATTAGAAAGATGCCATCATGTAGGTTGTGCGTAAGTCGCCTTCTAGTCCCTAATTGGAACACGTAATCTATGAATAAGCACTCACCAAGATTATATTGGTCCTATGTGGACCCTATTTGAGGTCGATAGTTCCATTCCCATGCCTCTTCCTTGTTATTTCATTGAAATCTATCTCCGTTTCTTGTTCTATGTGATTGGATTCTGGTGATATAATTTTGGCATTTGTGTATGGCGATGCAAAGGGTCCAAGGAATATATTATAAGATTCAATGTTACTATATTTTTCAAAGATTGGTATTTATTTTAACCTTCCTTCAAACCCTCAACACTTTTGGAAGGGTATGTAGCTTCACTAGTTGAAGTGCAAAATTATACTCTTACTATTCCTCTATATCCCTAGTTATATCAGATGTATCTTTTAAATGGTTATGAAATGTTCGACCTCCCAACACACACATATATATATATCTCAAATACTTAGGTTTATGGATTGAGCCATACTCCTTTTTGGTCACATACAATTTTATATATATATATATATTCATTCTATTGTAAGCCACAACTGAAAAGTTTATGGAGTCCTAGTCAATATGATGTGTGATAGCTTGTTGATACTTTCTGAGATGTAGCTTGAGGAATTTAACATCTAGAATATTGTTTACGGCATGTCAAATTGTAGTACATATGATATAATAAGGATGCATCATGCAAGTAGCAAGATGATATATAATGGCTATTTGAGAGCATTCTTAAGTTCTTAAGACCATTGGAATACATGCTTTCCCTTCTTCTGGTGTTTAATGAAAATCCCTTGAAAGAAAAAAAGAAGAATCATTGAAAGTCTTGGAAAAATCTTTTGTTGTCTCAAGTTTTGGATAAAAGTCCCCTCAAATTTCTTTGCAATTTTTTGTGGTCATTGGCCATTTGTGAAAGTAGGCATCTCCAAGTGAATTAGAGAAAGAGATGCATCATTTATAGTAGAAATACTAATAATAGAGTAACAAAGGAAATCGTCTCATTTTTGTTTATTTATTTTTCATTTTTTTTTTAATCCTTAACAAAATAAATCTCACATTAATTACAATCATAGTGAAATCACCTTAAATTATCTAGTATAAAGACTTATATATATAATAAAATATTGTAATATTATATAGATATATAAATATATAGGTAACAACTAACCAATACATGTTATATATAACTAACTTAAATATTATATTATATAA
>ML782264.1:308951-323478 GCA_009831015.1 Picea engelmannii
GCTCAAGTGATTGGGAGGAATGATTGTCACCCTCCCCACCCAAGTTTAATTCTTACAAGTGACATGTTGAGCTCTTAAAAAAGATATTCTTGTAATGGATTTAAGTGTTGTTGTTGACCAACCTTGTTCCCTTAAGATTCTATGGTTTACCCTAGGTACCATCCTCAAAATGAGGGTAAGTACTTGGGGGTTTTCTCCAAGCAATGTAACCTGGAAAAAAACCTAACAAATATATATTATATATAACAACAAATATAATATTATATAACTAACCCATATATATATATATATATATATATATATATATATATATAAACTAACTAATATAATAATATTACATAGTATTATATCATTTATTCTTTTTGGATCAAAATCTAAACCTTTCATTATTATTTTTAACCCTCAACTCATAACTCTATATTAACCCAACTTACTTAGCAATTATCATTAATAAGACAATGTAAATTAACCTTCACTAGATAACACCATTAACTTAGTATGACATGACATATGATTAGTGTGACATGGCATATGATTAGATACCATTTTCTTTAGGAGGCCCATTTTAGACGCCAATGTACTCTAATGTATTTATTATTATATTATTTCCTCTTGGCTACATAGTGGACCTATTTATTACCCATCAAATATCAAGTGGGTCTATTCCATTATTACGACCACATTACATGCATTATTCCCCTGGGTACTTACTTAGGCACCCAATATTATCCTCCCTTGGTACATTACATCCCACCCCCCTTCACATGTCTCATCTCAAAAACACGAGAAGAAGACATATAATATGACCTACTAAGAAATGTATTCAAGTAGTACCATGTGCAAGTATCCATCAATCTTAATGAAATGTAGACATGGGGTTCAAATGTGGCCTTTCCTCCTTGATCTTGATCATGGATTCTCCTTGGCTTCCATGTCTTCATTTTGCTACTTTGGTACCTCCATGCATTGCTTTTAGTCCTCCATATTCCTCCATACTGGGTGCATTTCTGGTTCTATGTTGATCTATAGTAAGTTTGTTGATGCTCACACCCTTTCCTTGATGATTAATGTTTTCTATGGGTGGTGTTGGTGGAAATACACAAAAACATTAGCTATCAGTTCTTATTTCTTTGACTCTTCAACAAGTAGTTCCTTTGAGTCATTTATCTCCTTAGATCATTCTTCCTTTTTATGCCCTTCCCAGGGCTTTTCTTCATGTGATTTTGTAGGCTCCTCTTATGATTAAATATTGAACTTTTTATCTAATGTGTTAGTAGGTTCTGCAATTAGTTTCCTTGCAAGGACTTCTTCAAGTTCCCCTTTGGGACCTCCATGTTTAGTAAGAGAAATAACTCGCACTGCAATTTTCTTTTTCTTGTATGAAAGCTTCAAAATCTTCTTTTTCACATTAATATTAATTATACCCACTGATTCAATCCAATGATATCCCAAAACCGTATCCACATTATCCATATCTACAACATGAAAATCTAAATCTAACACATATTTAGCCATGGTAATCTTCAAATGTTTAAAAATTTGAACATTCTCAACCTCAACCTGTATGCTTTGAATGCGTTTTGTGGGAAGTTATAATATTTTAGTAAAGTTAGCATTGAGGAATGAATGCCATCTAACACATATTTAGCCATGGTAATCTTCAAATGTTTAAAAATTTGAACATTCTCAACCTCAACCTGTATGCTTTGAATGTGTTTTGTGGGAAGTTATAATATTTTAGTAAAGTTAGCATTGAGGAATGAATGTCATCCTCCCCACCCAAGTTCAATTCTCACAAGTGACATGTTGAGCTCTTAAAAATTATATTGTTGTAATGGATTCAAGTGTTGTTGTTGACTGGCCATGTTCCCTTAATATTCTAGGGTTTACCCTAGGTACCATACTCAAAATGAGGGGAAGTACTTGGGGGTTTTCCCCAACCAATGTAACCTGGAAAAAAAACATAACAAATATATATTATATAACAAAAAATATAATATAATCATGACATGATATTATTATATAACTAACCCATATATATATATATATATATATATATATATATAACAACTAACTAATATAATAATATTACATAGTATTGTACCATTTATTCTTTGTGGACCAAAATATAAACCTTTCATTATTATTTTTAACCCTCATCTCATAACTCTATACTAACCCAACTTACTTAGCAACCATTATTAATAAGGCAATGTAAATTAACCTTTACTAGATAACACCATTAACTTAGTATTACATGACATATGATTAGTGTGATATGGCATATGATTAGATAACATTTTCCTTAGGAGGCCCATTTTAGACGCCAATATACTCTAATGTATTTATTATTATATCATTTCCTCTTAGCTACATATTGGACCTATTTATTACCCATCAAATATCAAGTGGGTCTATTCCATGATTACGACCACATTACATGAATTATTCCATTGGGTACTTACTTAGGCACCCCATATCATCCTCCCTTGGTACATTACATTCCACCCCCCTTCACATGTTTCATTTGAGAAACATGAGAATAAACTATATAATATGACCTACTAAGAAATGTATTCAAGTAGCATCATGTGCAAGTATCCATCAATTTTAATGAAATGTAGACATGGGGTTCAACTGTGGCCTTTCCTCCTTGATCTTGATCATGGATTCTCCTTGGGTTCCATGTCTTCATTGTGATACTTTGGTACCTCCATGCATTGCTTTTAGTCCTCCATATTCCTCCATACTGGGTGCATTTATTGTTCTATGTTGATCTATAGTATTCTATGTTGATCTATAGTAAGTTTTTTGATGCTCACACCCTTTCCTTGATGATTGATGCTTTCTATGGGTGGTATTGGTGGAAATACACAAAAAAAATTAGCTATCAGTTCTTATTTCTTTGACTCTTCAACACATTGTTCCTTTGATTCGTTTAGCTCCTTCTTCCCTTTTATGCCCTTCCCAGGGCTTTTCTTCATGTGATTTTGTAGGCTCCTCTTATGATTAAAGATTGAACTTTTTATCTAATGTGTTAGTAGGTACTGAAATTAGTTTCATTACAAAAAATTCTTCAAGTTCCCCTTTGGGCCCTCCATGTTTAGTAAGAGAAATAACTCGCAATGCAATTTTCTTTTTCTTGTACGAAATATTCAAAAACGTTTTTTGCACATTAATATTAATTATACCAACTGATTCAATCCAAGGATATACCAAAACAATATCCACATTATCCATATCTACAACATGAAAATCTAAATGTAACACATATTTAGCCATGGTAATCTTCAAATGTTTAAAAATTTGAACATTCTCAACCTCAACCTGTATGCTTTGAATGTGTTTTGTGGGAAGTTATAATCTTTTAGTAAAGTTAGCATATATGAAGTTATGCATTCTCCTAGGGTTTATAGAAATAATAACATTTTCTTGTTGAATATATCCATAAACTTGTAATATAAAGTTTGTGCATGAAAAAAACCCTTGGTACTTTCTTTATCCTTCTTCCCCACATTAGATCATGTATCTAAAAAAAACACTTGTTCATATGCTTCATTTGAAAGTACATTTATCTTGTTCAAGTTAAGCAAATCCGACCATATGGAAACATCATCTTTTAAACCCATGTACAACCTAAGTTTCCAATTATTCTCCCATAAATGCTTCACTTCTTTAATGTATTCTTTAATAGTAAGACAATCAAATTTGTTTGTAAAATACATATTTCTTGTGAAAACCAAAAAATAGAAGTAGGGTTTCGAAGAAATTAATTAATTTTCAATGGATCTCCTTTGTGCAGCTAGGGTTTGAGGTAGCTAATGTAAAATTATCATAACTTCTGTGATACTTCTTTGATTGGTCATTCTCCACATAGAAAGTTTCAAAAATTTATCTGAATGTTGTCGTCCTTTTTTTCCCTTGAAAAATCTGCAAAACCAAAAAAAAATCTTCCACTTTGTGCCTAAGAAAGAGCTTTGGTGACACTTGTAGTATACCTTGGTAGATAAAATAAAGAATATATCCCTTCACTTCATAAATAAACCCTTAAACTTTATAATTACCAAAATACATCCACACAATAATAGACACAAGAATGTAGAGAGAACCCTTTAGTTGAGGGTAACACCATCAAATACTCGTCATGGAAGAAATCACTCCACAAGCCATGCATGCTACAAAAAAATACATCCAACATATTCAATATAATGATACCCATGTGTATTTATACTTTATCAAGAGTATTCCTAGGGGTTTACGCCAACTACCCCTTATTATTATATTATTTCCTCTTAACTACCTTGTGGACCTATTTATTACCCATTAACTACAAAGTGGGACTATTCCATGATTATGACCACATTAAATTCATTATTCCCTTGTTTATCTCCCTAGGTACACTACACCAATAGTGGTTTAGTTTGATAATTATTCATTTCTTGTAATGTCAAACATTGGAGGCAATTTTCCCTATATATATGTAGCCACAACTCTCACATGTTCCCCATATTGCAATTGGATTTATGACAAAAAAAAATTCTAGCTAGAAGGATTTTTTTTTATGTCAATAAACTATCATCGTGCCTACAAACCATTGTGTTGAGGTTTAGCTCCATAACTATAATTACTTTTCAATTCGAAATAGAGTGCAAGTGTTTAGTCCATGGAGTTCACTGCCTGGATTATATCCCAAAAGTCACAATTTACATATATGGAAAATACCATGTTGTTTGACTGGACTTGGCCTATGAAAACTAAGCTATTATATTTATATTGGGTTTAGCGACTGCCAATGTAAATACAAGAAGAAACAATCATAACTATTATAAGATTCAATACTCAACTATCACCATGTATACTAAAATGAACTCTTCAATCAATATATCACTAATACCCAATGGATATGTGGATGTCATGCACTATGGGTAGGAGTAGATACAAGACTATCCACTCAGCTTGTATGTAGCCTATTGAATCTCTCACACTATCCAACACTTGAACACCATTAAATGAAATGCATCTAAGATAGCAATAAGTTATAAATATAATAAATGATTGCATTAGAAGTTGAATAAGACAAAACCACCCATTGCATACACATGGAAGAATGAGATGCCAAATCAATATTCATCACAAATTCCAAAATTGATATAATCATTCACACAATTACATGCGGACCAACAATATAAATTTCATTGATGAAGGATTGAACAGGGTGTTCAAGAGGAGTACAAAACATTGGAGCTACTCCAGGTGCCTCTGCCCAACAATAAAGACATTGATCATTCTAATAACAGGTGAAAATGGCATGGTCATTTTCTATCTTCAATTCCTCTATATCATAAATTCCCAAAGAGACTTGGATGTGGTATGTGGATTCTTTCCCAAATTAAGGAACTATATCATACAATTCTTTCGCTAATAAAAACTTCCACAATTACAAGGATGAACGAGACAAGTCTTTTAATAAAATATATTAAACATGATACTCCCAAATGGATTAACCACAAATTGTTAAAAACTTTGAATTAAATGAGGAATTGAAGGCACATGTGAGTTAATTTCACAATGTAAGTGCTAGAATGAGAACACAACTCAAATTGAAAGCATGCAATGAAATTACCCACCATGGCTAATATGTACTTCATATGGCCTATATGGCATGTTCATGACCTCAATTAATTTGTTGGGTGCTGGAATTGGTTTGCTAGAGGGGAAAAACCATATGCTTAGGAAAACATAAATGGTTTAGCTGCCAACAACTTTAGCATCACTAAATTTCTAAATATCATATGAAGAATTAGAATAATTCAACAATAAGTTAATGGCAACCATATATCTCTAATTTTGGAGTAAATACAATGGTGGGAATCTTAGATTTGTTGGAATTACACTTACACTATCACCATATATCTCTAATTACACTTAAGCTTTGAGTATTACAACCATTGTTTTTTCAGATATATTTTAGATCACATGATTAATCATTGCATTTGAATTTTATGGGGGGATTTGAAATCTCTATGAAAAACAATTAATATTTAAAACATGTTCCTCGATTAAGATGACGAACGTTATAAATTGGCATTAGAGCTCAAGGTTCGACATTGAGCTTATATGGGCCAAGAGATAGGAAGATTTGGGAAAATTTGTGGTTGTAGATTTCGTTCTGTGACAAATTTTGGGGGAAAATGGTGAACCAGAGTGAAGTCCCCATATTTGTTGGTAGATTCAAGTTTAAGTGCTTCAAAACAATTGAGGAATAAATTTATGGCGTTAATTCACGATTTGCAGAGTGAAAAATCAGATTTGGAAGTCAAATTTTGTATTTCCATGGAGACTAAGAAGTTTGGTGATCAACAACCCAAATTATTTTGACCTAGAGAATCAACGGTTGAGATTTCATCTGCAAAGTTCAAAGAGGGGTTTCTCGAAAGGATTTCATAAATTGGGTTTCAGAAATATATTGGGGTGGGGCATGAATTTGAATCCAAAGGAAGAACCCAATGGTTGAGGATCGAAAGAATGAGAGCCATTAATCTTGATCAATATCACTCTCAACTGTTGTATTCTATGGGGAGTGTTTTAAAAAAAAATCCATTCAGGAAGTCCAAGGGTAACTTCAAATTCCAATGAAGTTAGTTCAATCGAATTAAAGGTTGAGTAGCTGAATATTTTTGAGAATATATAGACCGTCGAATGCAAGAGATGACAACTATTGGATCCTTTGGAAAGACGGCTTCTAAACAATTCATTCATAAATCTTGGTGTTGGTGTTGTGTTTTCTAAAGATCTTGTTTGACCGAGGTAACAAGTGCATAACTTGGAAACCTAAGATGATAAGGGCCATTGGTTGGAATGATTTTTGAATGTCCAATTTATCGTATGAGAAGGTTATCTCGAAAGGGATGTGGGTGGAAGAGAATGCTACATCATCTTGCCATGCTGGATGACATGTTAGGAAGGGTAGGTGAGTCAGAGAGTTCCAAGTGGGAGTCAGGTATAGGTGGGATTCGTAGTGGTTTTTAGTAAAAGTAAATTTCAAAGAGCCAAGGATGAATCACGACTATTTTCAGGAAAAGATATTAGATCTCGACCATCCATTGGGGATCGACAGTTGGAAGAAGAATTTCTGAGGGTTTTAAGAAAGGAGGTTTCCAAAGGGTTTTGGAAGGAGTGTTTCTGATGGACTTCAGAAGGGGAAGTTTTCGATGGAAAATGTCTGAAAGGGTGTTTTCGATAATGTTTTGGACCATATATTTCGGGAGGATTTGTGTACCTAGTGACTTAAATTTTTTGATAAGAATGTTCGAAAAAGAGTTTGTGATAGGCTTGCGAACGTGTGCCCATGGCTTGGAAATGATAAGAGGATAAATGGTTGGTATCTCTCCCGATTTTGAGATCTATGGCTCAGATCTACAGACCGTCACAATAGTAAATCAATCATTTTTTCCTCAAAAAGTTTCAAATTTTAAGGGTCTTGAACTTGTAGAGCAATTTTGAGGGCCTTTTTATCCCCATTTTGTGGGATAACTAAGGATATTGTGTCTCAAGGCCCTCAGGTTACAGATATGGAGTGTCGAGAGAATACATGACCAACAATATCCACTTCCACAGATGGAGACCCTTCTCAACACCACAAAGGTCATAGATTTTCAGATGGCATCCACCACACTAGCTGGCTTCGGAGAGGCAATGGGCCTTGCTCCATGAGGTACAATTAAGGTATTATGGTGAGTGTCATTTCAATATTTGAGGCATTTGATTATGTTGTATCTTAGATTGCATTAGATTTCATGACATATGCTTGGAAAGTATGCCTTTTGCCCTGTTTCACCTTGGTGGTTGACATTGTGCCCTAGTAAGTGGTCTTCCTTAGGAATTGGTTTGTTACTAGGAACTCCCTTCAAGAGACATTGTACCATTCCCGACCATACATACCACTTTCCATCACTATTTACCCCATGTTTACTTATCTCTTGGGATTTTAGGGTGTATTGACCCGATAAGTGGTTGTCCCTCATTCTATGGGGAGAAGGGGCCGAAGGCCCAGAGGGATTATTGTTGGGTAAAATATAAAATCATATATATAAACCTTCCATATGCTTTTCCCAGGGAATCCCCCAAGAAATAAATGAAACACTTATCTATAATAAAAGGGGGACCCACAAGAATAATGATTATGAATGCTTAAAGGGTTAGTTGCAAGATAGGATGTCTCATTACGAGCGAACCTATCATGATCATGGAAGTCTAGTGGTATGAAATTACCATCGTCTGGTCACCAAGCCAGGGTAATGGCTCTTAGTTGCATTGCTGAGAGAAAGGGGTTCTCATCACGAGCCAACCTTCTCATTCCCGCTAGCTATTTGTGAGTGACACTGTCATTTATCTGGACACCACGTCAGGATAGTGGCCTTCAACTTGTCCTTAAATTATGAAAGAAACAAATAATGGAAAGAAAGTGATGGGCTTGGAAAAATAACATTACAAACGAAGGTGCCACACACCCTCTACAAAGGCACATATGAATGGGACACTACAACCCCTTGTATGTCATGACCCCATGCCCATTGAGTCTTGACCCTTAACCACTTCATCCACTTTACATGGCTTAGAGAGGGATCTCTCGGAAACACTCCTTGACCTAGGGAAAGATCTACCCAATAGGACACCCTGTCAACCCTCCGATATCCAAGCTTGGAAAGTCGCATAATGTCTTTGAGCACCTAATTGTTTAACATGGTAATATTTGATGCACATGCTTAAGTGGCTCATTTATTGACTTGATTTACTTATCATGATATTTTGACTTGAGATCCTTGGAGGGAGTGCTTATTTTTCTTTGCAGGACCTAGTTGGAAGACGGGTTTGGAGGAACAAGCCTAGCTTGGGCTTCCATGGGGCTTGAATCCCACAAGTGGATGCCAAGGGCCCGCATGCTAGATGAGAGAGACATACCTTCGGAGGCCTAGAAGAAATTTTGGACAACATAACCTATCTCTCACATGCCAAATTTGTTTCCTAGGAGAGGCAAAACGTCACCTTTAGAGGCATGACGTCACCTAGGAGGGATAGGGTTTGGTGGTGAGGTTATCATTCATTGGCATAAGGACATTTTGAGAAGAATGAGGCTTTGAACATGAATAAAATGACTTGGATTATTTTCACGTGGCTTTGGGAATCCTAACCACACTCCTCCAAAACCAACGACTTGCTCCTAGTGTCAAAACGTCCCCTAATGGGGTGATGTCACATTTAATTAGGGTTTCGTTTTGTGTAAAAGTAAATTTTAAGTGAATTGTTTAATATTTTTTTTGTAAAAGGGGAAATATTATGGTTTTTGACCCCTAATATTATGGTTTACCCTAAAATTATGTGGACAAACTATTTTGGAGACATTTTTTATAAATAGAGATCATAAGATCTCATTTCATAACACAACTCTCCCATCTTGGAGAGGTACTTGGACTAAAATGTTTGCTCTCTTTAGCTAGTTTCTCTCTTGTGCTCTTGTGTATGTATATCTCTTTGGTTTTTGGTTGATGGAAGTGATGTGCTATCCTTGGAAGGCCTTTCTCTAGCTATTGTGGTGGTTTGTCTTAGTTTTTTTCCTTGAATTGGTAAGGTTTTTTTACATTGTGCTACCATTTGTTATTCAACAAAAGGTTATTTTCTAGAGCTAGGTGGGAAGTATAAGGGAATACACCCCCACCTTAGTCTCCATCATTTTATGCTTACATGTTATTAGTTTAACAAGGGTTTTCTAAGAGAAGTATAAGGGCATACATCCTCTTAGCCTAAACCCTAGCTAGAGATACTTGCCTTGGGGAGTAAGAGGATTTACACCCCCAATGAGGTAGTACATCTAGATATTTATTTTCTTGAATCCATTAACCCAATAATTAAAGGCACTAGTCATCACTTGTTGCATTGGAGATATAAAATTGTTGCTTTGGGAAATGTGAAATTTCATGATTTTGAAGTTGTTCCTAGTGGAATCATATCTATGTTGTAAATGATTGCTTGAGCCACTAGGGAGTTTCATTTCTCCAATTATTTCTTATTGTTGTCACAAATTAAACCTACAACCATTAGGGTTGTAGAAAAACCTAACCATCTCTTCAATAACTCCTAATTTAACTGTTGAAAATTGCTTAAAATTTGCCCACATAATCTACTAAGTACAACACATTTTTTGTCAAGTTTTGAGAAAGTTTTAGTGGTTAAATATCTTGCTACAATAATAAGTTTTTTTATAGACACAAGGCTGTTAAATATCACCGCAGTTATATTTTTATGACAACCTTACTTTTTGTGCTAAATTCGTGTTCTATCATTGTTGAGCTAACCTAGTTTTTACTAGCTTGTCTCGTGCTTATTCAAATGGATTTTTAGCACTTATATTGCAGCCCTTATTATGTTTTATGTGCTAATATCTATAATTGAATATTGATGCAATTAGGGACAACAATATTAACTTTATTTTCCACCTAAAATTACTATATTCAAGTGTGTATTTTCTTGTGTCTCGGGTAGGTACAAACACCCTTTACAAACATCCAAAGACTTGGCAACCTTAAACCACCTAGAGACGAGTGATCAAAGCCATCTTTCCTCTTCCATCACTGAAATTTAAGGGGGTACTTCTCTTCTTTCCATTCCATCCATATAAATCCCCACAGGGTCATCGAGATCTCCTCCCTAGAGTGACCTAGTCACCTTTGAAGTGTGAGACCTATATCGAGGTGACATTGAGTATAGTGTCCCTTAGTTGTTGCTATTTTGGTGGTTGGGTTGGGATTTTCCCAACCTAAAACTTGTGTGATAACAAGCCTAAACAACATTTTTAGATAGTCAAAATCTAGAGAACTATGTGTACCTATGGCTTGTTTAGCTTAAAATTAAACATATTAGTGAGATATTTCCAATGAGCTATTCCGGGAGAAAAACAGAGCTCATATGAGAAAGTTACGGTTGAAACAATGCAAGGTAAAAATTCAATACCAACTTACTTCCAAAGGGCATAATTCCTTGCTAAGAAGCTCGTTTGGGGAACATGAGTAGTCTATGGAAATATTATGAACCATAGAAGACAACCATGGAGCCATATTTGGAATCTAGGTATATAAAATGTACAAAAAAAAATAAAAACGTAGCATACAGGGCTGGAAATGGAAAACAATCAAAATGTATGTGGAATATAACTTTCAACTTGGAACTTAGTTTTGGGAAAACAAATAGTTGATGGAAAGGTATTGAGGAGGATAAGACATATAGAAATCAATAAAATTGATCTAAGAAGTAAAATTTGAAGTCCACTCAAAATAAGATGACTGGTGGCCATTAAAGAGCATAAAATTTATGCAGTCTTTTTCCAGAAATGTGTATGTATATATAGTTTCCTAATGTAAATTTTATTGCATGCACATTTTATTGCAGAATTAATAATTTCAAGAGGGAAGTTTGGTTCATGTATGAGAACCACGGTCATGGAGGATTCCCAATAGTCCTACAACCATGAGGAGGAGGTCATAGGTCTACATGTCAACATGGGAAATAATAAGACATAGTCTAATGGAAGAAAAGGCACAAAATATCCTGTAACTATGAGACGCCTACAAAGAGAAGTGTATAGACATTGGGTAGATAATGAAAATATTATGAAATATTGGGAGGAGATACTACAAAATATGAATATGCTACAGAGGCAAATCAATAAAGACTCATGGACAAATAAAGAGGATAATGCTAGACATGTGACAACATCTAGATCCCATAGAAAAAGGGATGAGCATGGGAATGATAGGTAGTCAAGGAGAATGAGCATGTGCCATCATTCCCTAGAGAAATCCATTAGACGATCTCATGTGAATTTGGGACCAGGGAGTAGCCCAAGTGTGTCTCCTATCAGGAGGAAGAGGAGAAGGCTCTAGGTAGACATCTTGCAAGGTGAACTTAGGAAAATCAACCTACCAAATTTCAATGGTCAATAGAGGAAGGGAGAAGAGGCTAAGTTATGGCTATTGGAAATGAAGAAATATTTCCAACAACAGGATTATCTTTGCATGATAGAAAAGAGGATTACTACCTACCACTTGCAAGGAAAGACAATAATGTGGTGGGATCATCGTAAGAAATAAAAACACCTAGATGAGAAGAAGGTCTCATGGAGTCAGTTCAAAGGATATTTCTAAGAGAAATATTTGTCCGAGCATTACTATGAAAGAAAGATGAAATATTTCTTTGAACTCAAGTTGGGAAGCATGACCATGGATGAATATGATAAGAGGTTCTTTGAGTTGTTGAATTATGTGGGGCTCATAAAGGATGTGAAGGTCAAGAACCAAAGGTTTATGAGTGGGTTACCTTCCTTCGATAGTGAAAAAATAAAAAATGATAACCCTAGGAGTTTCAAGGAGACCATAAGAAGAGAAAATCATCTTTATGAGCAAGAGTAGAGGGAGGCTAGTTTTCCAAAAAAAATGGAATGAAAAGATGAAAGGAAAGAGGGATAAAAGGAAGAAAAGTTTTAAGCTGCCATGATGGCGCACTTACTTATACTGAGGGGGGGGTGAATCATTATATGACTAGTTTTCTTCCCTTACAATATTTGTCAATTTACTACTTTAATAGTCATAAAAAATTAATGAAAAATGTATACACAAAAATACAATCCATTATCCACAAATATTTAATGTGGAAACCTAAATGGGAGAAAACCACAAAACATATATTTTATAAAATCAAGTAGGCACCAACCTACTATTACAATAGTTGCAGGTACTAACCTACAGGAGACACTAATATCCTCAGTTGAGCACCAACTCAGCAATGCATGAACGCACCAACCTACAACTATTATATTTGCAAGCACCAACCTGCAAGAGACACCAATCTCCTCAAACTCTCAACAATACCAAATCATATCTTTACTTCAATCCTTCACCTGCATAAATATGTTTCTTTGTCTTTGTTGTCACAACTCAATCAGTTCACACTTTGCATTACTTCATATGTTCCTTTCGACCTTGTATCTCCCAACCACCCATAGACGATTACATTTCACTTGCTTACATTTAAAAGAACCTCAGAGCCTCAAATTCTCTTCCACAATTCCCCTACACTCTTTCTTACACACTCACACCTTGCAACATTATCAGGGCATCATTATTTATATCAATGGGCCCATGTATCCAATATTTTTTCCACATACATAAATTTGTGTTCATCAAGTCGGCTTTGAATCCTCTTACTTTCCTTCAAATAGGGTTGTAAAACACCTCCTATTTCACATGTTATCCTCTTATTTGTTCTCATTACAAACCTTGATGCTCAACAACCGTTTGATAATCCTGGGATTCACTCATGATCATTGATCTTCTCTCTTCCCACTAAAACACACAACACGTCCTCAATTCTTAGCAACCATCTGATTAGTCCTTGGATTAACCTCATACATTCATCTCATTCCATGCATATTAGGACCATCATACCTAATGGGCCATCAGGATATTGGTCCCCACGACCTTTAACTTTGTACCCACAAATCTTTTTCCTTGATTTGGTATGCCACAAGCTCACTGGGCTACTGGGCCACTAGCCCTCCAATGCTAGTCCCTCAACGTTTCACTATGGTCTGATTAGGAACCTTGTTTACACTCTGTATTTTGACCATCGGCCCATCGACCCTTGGGACTTCAAACTTACTCTGATCCAATAGTCATTACCCCAATCCAATTGTAGTTTATCCTTCCCATTGATCGATGATCAAGATTTGATCCATTCTAGGTCTATGATTTTTCCACATGGTTCGATCTCCTTCATTGGTCTTCTATGTCTCGACCACCAGGCTGATTGGCCTACCAGGCCACCAGGACTATGGAATTCAACACTGCACTGTTCAATATCTGGTCTGGTATGGAACCTTTCTTGGGAAACCATGTAATCTGACTCTCTGGGCCACTAGACCCCTAGACCTTCAACACTACAACTTCACCATACTTCCCAATCCAGTATGGAACTTTTCCACACTAAGTTTCATCTACTAGGTGATCGGGTGATTAATCCATCAATACTTAAATGTTTCAATATGTTCTAATCTCCCGATATCCGATATGAAGATATTAGATCTTCGAGGCACTGGTGTCTCAAGCCATCAAGGTATCAACCCAGTAGGGCCCTGAAAAATTTAAAATTTCACATGCGATCATCCATATGATATATGGTATGTGTTAGGAAATGAGATACACTTCCACACTAATCCTAGTATAAGAGAAGAAGAATTTAATCAAGAATGTAAATGATAAATAAATCACACAGTACACAAATATTTTACCCTGGAAACCCAAACCAAGAAAACCATCATTCCTTGAGCGTTCTTCTTGTTGAAATAATGTAACTGCGAAGAGCATTCTTATTATTTTGTTATTGGATTAAATCCCCATTGTGGATTAATCATGTCATTATTATTATTTTTATTATTATATTAATCCCCATTGAGGATTAATCAAGTCGGTAATTGTAT
>ML782264.1:329844-373402 GCA_009831015.1 Picea engelmannii
CCCAGCCAGTTGGTGACTCTTCACACGTGCCAGATTAGTATAAATAAGAGGCTAGCGCCTCACTTCTAACATACACTTCACTTGCTCATTCTCTTATGAGGCAAGTTGACATTTCAAGTTGGTGAGAGGAGAAGAAGGGTGGCACATCTCTTGGAGGAGGATTTTTTGTATTGGTTGAGTTATCTCTTGAACTTTTGATAAGCTATTTATGATAAGGAAGTTTTGCTGGGTTTTCTTCCCCTAGAGGGTTTCCCAGGATAAATGTTGTGTCTATTGTGGATGTGTATTTCTCAGTGATCTTGTGCTTATTATGCTCTTATCTTTATGAAATGCAAAGAACTATAATAATAGCATAAACGTTAACACTTCTCTCTTGTTGTCTTATTCAATATGAACAAAATATTACATTTCTAAACGTGGTCCACACTTAAGACAAAATCGACATCATACCCTCTTTCCTGAACAAGAAAAACCTTGTAGCCAATCTGGCTTACATCTACATGACCAACAACCTACGATTATTCATTAGCCTTTACAGCCTTACAACACGCCTATTTATAGGATTTTCAATAGGAAAAACCCTAAAGACTTGGCACCCAAAAATGGTTATAGATCCATGCAGATCATTGGCTACAAATCATGAAAATATCGAGATTCTATTACAGTCGACTACCAGTTGACCTTGATTCAGTCTCTAGTCGGTCATCTCATGCCTGCAATTTGACCTCTTGTTGGTTGAATTTCCATCGATATCTTCGAATTCAAATTTACCCAGTTGTATCACATCAACCTTCGACTTGTCGTTGATCCAGCTTGACTTCGACCACTGTCAATCCACCTCAACCTTCAACTTTCATTCATTCTACCTCGAATAGACTTTCACTACAAAGAATATAACAACCCAACAATATGTCAGTATCTGATATGTTGGGCCCCAATCCTTTGATCTCTGATGATCAACAGTAAGGATTTAACCAGTTCTGGGTCCACATTTATCCACAACAAAAGTTAATTGCACAAGGTTTCATAGCTCTTCCAATCATATTCAAACTACGTAACGTCACCTTTTCATTCTAAACCCTTCAAGAGGAAATTTCCTTCTGAATGTGGGATATATCAATATGGGTTTACCTTTCTATCTCCTTCACGAGACTCACTGTTTCTTAGACCGACACATGCCTGAGATTTCTCTACGCCCTTTGAGCTTCAACAAATTGTGATCACTTTGACACAAGACTTGTCACCTCCTCGATCTGGTTCCTTCATTTCTATTTAAAAATATCCAACCCAAATTCATTTCACGCACATTCATATTGTTGTTGTGGTATTTTCATTCTTGATTTGGGGTAAACAAACAAAGCCCTATTCACATAAACTCATTAACGTGCATGGACATTTTCAACGTCCTCTACCTGGTCCGATTCTTTTTGGTTCTGGAAGTATCCCCCATATATTTGACATTAGTGACATCGATCAATATCATAGTCTTTTATTCCTTTGAAATCAATGAAAAACATTTTCTAGCAAACTCCCCCTTTGTCATTGATGGGAACCTCAGTTAATTTTGATACTCCTCCAATCTTTTGCAACCATAGATCTCACAAATTTTCTCTCATCTTTATTTCTTTGTTTCCATATATTTTTTGTTTGCAATTCTCCCCCTTTATCTTTACTCTCCCACTTTGACATCAATGGAAAAGGGATTTTATTCCCCCTACACTGTACTCTTCATTTTTTGTTCTGCAACCAACAACTCCCCCTAATATTGTGCTTCACTTGAAGTTATTTAGTGATTGGTTGGCATGGGTACCACACCTAGTTTCTATTTGAGATACTCAAATGTTTATCTAGGAAAAGGTTTTGTAAATATATCAAAAACCTATTCTTTTGTACCAATGTATTCCATATTGACATTTTTTATGTTACTTTCTCTCTTAAAAAGTGGTATTTGATTGGAATCTTCTTTGTCTTCAAATACATAATCGAATTCTTTGAAATGTTTATTGCATTGGTATTATCACAAAGTACTGATATGGGCTGATCATACTCTACCTTAATTTCCTTCAACGTTTGTTTCATCCAGAGAACTTGTGTACAACAGGTTGCTACTGCAATGTATTTTGCTTCTGCCATGGATAAAGAAATTGAAGATTGCTTCTTGTTGAACCAAGATAACAAATTGTTTCCCAGAAAGAGTGATCCACCATTGTTTCTCTTTCTGTCATCCACACTACCTTCCCAATATACATCTGTTTAATATGTCAAAGTAAATTCTTTACCTATGGGATACCATAAACCAAAATCCAAAGTTTCTTTTAGATATCTAAAGAGTCTTTTTACTACCAACACATATAGTAGGCTACCTATCATTGATATGGACATAGTTTATTTTATTTGATTCATATTCTTTACTTAACTTACAACCAGTGACCATGGGTGTGTTGACATTCCTACAATATTTCATTTCAAACTTCTTCAACATATCTTTGATATATTTTGTCTAAGAAATGAATATTCCTTTGCTGGTTTAAGAAATATACAACCCTAGGAAAAATTAAAGTTTTCCAAGCATGGAAATCTCAATTTCTCTTTTGCATTTCTTCAACAAAATCTTGGCTCATTTGATCAACATTACTTCTAAAGATGATAGCATCCACATATACCACAACAATTAACATATCAACATTATCTATTTTGATGTAAATATTTCTATCCACTATCCCTCGTTTGAAACATTGTTTTTGTGAGTACTTGTCAAGTATTGAATACCATGATTTGGGATCTTGCTTTAATCCATAAAGTTCTTTCTTCAATATGCAAACATAATCTTTATTTTTTTATAATAAGAATCTTTCAGGATATTCAATGTACACTTCTTCCTCTAAATATCCATTCAGGAACACTGACTTGAAATCCATCTGAGATACTTTAAAATTCTTAAATCTTGCAAATTCCAAAAACATTCTAATGGATTCTAATCTTGCAACACGAGAAAAGGTTTCTTCAAATTCAATACCTTCTACTTGAGAATACCCTTTATAGACCAGTCTTGCTTTATTTCTCACTGCTTTTCCATCTTCATTTAACTTATTTCTAAATACTCACTTTGTACCATTCACATTTTTGTATTTTGGTCTTGGGACAAGTTCCCATGTTTTATTTTTCTCAATCTTATTTAGTTCTTCATCCATAGCATTGACCCAATGTTGATCAATACTAGTCTCTGAAAAACATTTAGGCTCTATTTTGGACAACAAAGAGAGATTTACCTATTCAAAGGTGCTTACCAATTTTCTCCTCATTTGTGTTCCAACATTTTTATCATCAAGAATTAAGTTTTTTGGATGATTCTTTTGCACAAACCTTATTGGGGTTTGTGTATCATGGTGTTCTTTTTCCTCTTCCTCTTCTTCATTTTATTCTTTTTCTTCTTCTTAATTTTCTTCCTCTTCTTTTTCATATTCTTCTTCTTCTTCTTCACTATATTCTATTTCTTCAGTTGGCAGTTTGTTCTTATGAGGTCTTGATTCATATGTTTTAACATTTATACTTTAAACAATATTTTATAGTCTTTTGTTGTAACATTTATAGGCTTTGCTTCTTGATGAATAACCAAGGAAAATTCCTTCACATTCTCTTGAGTCAAACTTGCCTATATCCTCATCATCTCTTTTGATGTAGCACTTGTTTCCAAATATTTTGAAATGTTTGACATATGTTGGTCTTCCTTTCCATAGTTCATAGGGTGTCTTATCACTGTTAACTCTAATTTTTCCTCTATTCGAAATGTAAAAAACAATGTAGATTGATTCTCTAAAAAATATATCTAATAATCCCTCTTCATTCATCATTGGTATAGCAATCTCTTGTACATGTCTGTTTTTCCTTTCAACCACTCCATTATGTTGAGGAGTTCTTGCAGCTGAATATTTCCTTTTTATTCCATGAGCCTCATAGAATTTTTCAAATTCATTGGATGTAAAATCACCTTCATTATATGATCTTAAACATTTGATTTACAGGTCAGTCTCATTTTCAACTAATGCTTTGAAGTCTTTAAACTTTTCTAATTCCTCATATTTATTTCTAAGAAAGGTAACCCAAGTCATTATTGTATAATCATCAATAAGTAGCATAAAATAACTTTCTCCTTGCAAATTTTTTGTTATTGTTGGCCCACAGAGATCAGTATGCACAAGTTCTAATGTATTGGATGTTTCATATTTCTTTGTCTTGAAACTCACCCTTGATTGTTTTCCATGCTGACACTTCTCACACATAGTATTTGAGGGTTTTGTGATATTTGGCATATTCCTTACTGCTTGTTTGGTGCTAATTTTTACTAGGTTGTCAAAGTTCATATGTCCCATTATTTTATGCCACTACCATCTTTCATATGTATTCCTGATGAAACAATTTTCTCCATTAATCTCATCAAGAATATATACATTGTTTGGGTTAGTGATTTCTTTTGAAACTAGCTTTCCTAAATTTTCCTTTCTGATCTTACATTCTTGGGAGTCAAAATTAAGAGTGTTTCCTTGGTCACACATTGTTGGAACATGTTATTCTATTGTAAACATCACCTTGTTGGATGAATGGGTCAACCAAGTCTTTGGGTCGACGACCCACTAATTTGGTGGTTGACCATGTTGGTTTTGGTCCATGACAAAACCCATTTATAGATGATCCTTGTGATCAGTATATCATCATCTAAGATCATCAGATCATCTTGAGAGATATTCTCTCGCTCATTGAGTGACTTTTTCTTCGGTGCTATGGAGTCTTTCGACACCACCAATTCTCCTAGATCAATTATTCTTTGTGTTCAATCCCTGTTCCAACACGGTATCATAGTTGTTGGTTCTTTGACTCAGGATCACATAAGAAGACTCAAATGCAAGTGAGATAATGTTGAAGCCATTTTTCCTTTGAATTTTTTCTTTTCGAATGAATAATTGTCAGTGGATTGATATGGGTTATCAATATTTTGTTGAGGGTTTCTCCAATCGATATCAATGGAGTCTTCCGATGTTTATTTGTTTTAAGTACTCAAATTTGGTCGGGTTTATTGAGTTATCACACCTTAGTTTCCCTTGCTCAAACCTGACAAGATTTTATTGAAAGGGATATTTCTTGAATACAATTGTCCATCCTCATGCATGATTCCCTATATCGACCTCACCTTGCTGATTGAAGGAGGGTTTGACTCACATTTTTTTTGTCTTATGGATGCACACATGTTGACTTATAGATATGAACCATCAAGTTTTTGGTCTCTTGGCTCGACTTGACTTCCAATCTCAAGGATCAAATCTTTGTTTGACTCTACCTTGGTTTGAAAAGACCTATTGTTTGCATGTCGAGACTCCTTTTTGTCAATCAGAAATGGGATTGAATTGGTGTATTGACAGATCGACGAGAAGGTGGAATGAACTCCTTTTGAATTGAATATTGTCTTTGATCGAAGTACACCTGAATTCACTCTCTTTGATCGACTCGACAGAGATGACTCTCCTCGATCGTGTAGGGGATCTGTGTTACGCACCAAATTCCCATACTACTAAGTGTGGATTTGTCACACTTAAGTGAGGGAGTGTTTTTCATGGTACCTAGAAATGTCGGGGGAGAAATTTATCATATGAAGGTGAAAATACTATGTGCACAAGTATTATTCATTTATATTGAAAAAAAGAAATTAATTTTGTGTGAGAATCCACCTCACATATAGTTTCCTTCTCTCAAGTAGAAGTTGAGAGTTTCATGTATGGTTGAGATATTTTCTCAAACCAATATCCTAATTTGATGAATCTTGAAAGATATTTCCTCCCTAAAAATATTGGAGATCCCAATTTAGTGGATCTAAGGAGTAATCTTCTCCATGGTGGTTAAGCCTCCAACTCTTATATAATTATTTCATTCCAAGGTGAAAGGAGAGAAAGGATTTCATAATGTCAAATCGTTGATCTTGTGAGGAGAATTCATCAAATCATCATCATTATGATCTTGAGACATTCAGGCAAGGGATGGACTGGAGAGCTTGGAGGATTTGTTGCAATGTCAACGTTGATTTGTAAGTACTTCACCATGCTTCTCCATTAATATAACTTGGCCTATTTCCTTCATACTATTGTTTATACATGTATGTCTATATAGATAGATTTACTCTTGTATAATGATATATTATAGGAGTAGAAGGTGTTATTATGTTCCTTTCAGAATTTCTCCATCGTGATAGAAGCTTGGACAACAAGACCAAAGATTGAAGGTCAAAGAGGAAAATCATCGAAAACGAGTAAGTCACACTTCTTTCTTATATATTATATGCCTATAGACATAAAGAATAGATCTAAAGGAATGTTAGTGTCTATTTGTTTGTTTTTATGTCTTGGAAAATAGGGGTCTAGATATCCAAGGGATATTTCACCTGTCCACAAGGGAAATATTTTGTAACAATCCGAAAAACTTGCATGCACAAAAGAATATTGACTAGAAGGTTCGACCCGACTTTACTGGGATATGCTAACTCTCATCTGGTGCACAAGGGTTTCTTGAAAATTTACCCAAGTCGAGTGATGCGTGGAACTAGTGTAGATATCCAACCAACACTTAATCCACCTTTTACGAGTAAAAACCCTCACATGGTAAACTCATGTGAATGTTTCCGACTGAAAGGAGATTCAACTTGGACACACCTTGGTCTATCCTCGCTCCTCCTCACTCGACGAATGGATAACGATGTGATTCCTTTTTGTGTGTGGATATTGCATGATTTTTGTGTTATGGTGGAATAGATGTTCCAGTAAACCAGACATACCTCTACATGAGTCATTATATCATCCACGATATCCATGGGTCGGAGTTCTACATTAGATGAATGCAAAGATTGTTCCCCAGAGAAATTGAACAAAGAGCGTATGAAGAGCAACCTCAAGGCTTTGAGGTATACCAGAAAGAGACCCTTGTATATAGATGGAAGAATACAACTTGGTGAAGAACCTCCAATGCACAACAAAAGCATGGTGAAGATTTTCTATAAACAGAGATATTGTATCAGAATGATTATTCAGAAGATCAGGATGATGGATTTCCAATCCATGACAAAGATCTCATAATGAAAGAAGAAGTGCCACATGGATATGTTCCAGTTTGACCCTTGCCACAATGTCGTGAGCTAGCAGAAACCAAAGAGGAATCCAACAATGACATACTTTATTGATCAGGGCTATATGAAGTGTTCAGAGAAAACCAGTGTTCCAGACCGAAGTACGTTTGAGATCAAGCATTACATTATATGTGATGAAGTCCAGAAAGGAGAAAGTAGTTCTCCAATACATATCTCAACAGATGAGCAGATAAGAAAACATTTTGGTAAATCTTTTGTCCAATATGAAAGAGTTTGTGTACTCAAGTTGGAGCTCGTGGAGACGAAGTCCTTATTGAAAAAGGAAGATATGACTCCTAGGTTGGGAGGGAGCATTGATGTGTTATCAATTGATGGAAAATCATTTTTTTAGTTCAAAAATGGTCCAAGATGAGCAGTTCCTTTCCAGTTCGGAAAGTAGTTTGAGATTTATGACAGACAGGCATTTTCTAGTTTAGAAAATGGTCCAGATCAAACGATCATTTTCGTAATGAAAATGGTTCGATGGATTGTTGATGTACCATAGACAACGATTTCTCATTGTGGTTAACATGGGAAACGGTCTAGGGCAGTCTCTCTTCTTGAGGGTTACTCAAGAAGATTGGCCTGCCTCACCAGACAACGATTTCCCATTGTGGTTAACATGGGGAATGGTCCGTTTGGAGGTTGGTGCAGGACAATCATTTCCTTTGGAAATGGTCTTGACAGTCATTCCTTAGGGGAGATTCATTCTCTCCACGCTGCACTTTGTTTAGTGCTGGAGGAATGGTCCAGGTTCAGCAATCAGGGACAGACATTCCCTAGGGCAGACTCATTCTCTCTAGGTTACACTTTGTCTAGTGTCGGAGGAATGGACCAGGGTGGGAAATGGTCCAGGCTCATAAATCGGGACAATTATTCTTCCTTGCTTGAGAAGAATAGTCCAGATAACTCATCATTGATGTTTTACCTTATGAGGGAAGATGCTCTTCCAGATCTAACAGATGTGAGTGGAAGAATGGCCCAGATGATTCAGTTTATATCATAACATTGTTTCTATGCAGGTTGATATCAAATGATTTTTATGAATACTGTATGTCTCTAGATAGTAGATGTATACTATTGTGGTGGATGTGTTCCACTGTTTGTGACTATACGTCAATGATCAAGTACCTGTGTTCTACTTGGTGTGGTAGTGTACCACTGGATTGTAGTTGTGTACTACTATGGATGGACACAGTTGTGTTCTATTGAATGATATTGTTCAGATTGCCTTGAATACTATCAACAATGTTGAAAATGATTATCAGCTAGATGGATGATCAATGGACAGAGATTTCCCAGACGAAAAATGGTTTAGGACATTTATTCTTCTAGACATATGTTCAAATTAGAAGAATGTCTCTTGTGTTTCTCTATGGTGTGAGTGACTTATCCAACATCATGTCTAATTACTTAGATGGAGTATGGTTTCGAGAGATGATGCAGTTGATGATACTGATGGTGATGATGGTGCTCATGATCTAGTCATGAGATAGTCTATACAAATATGTTGATGCTACCAGGTGAATGGTATGTTTGTGCTCAAGACCATTACCTGTAATACCTCCATAGCTAGGAGGGAGTGTTGATATTATGGTAGCTGCGAGAGGTATTTACCTTCACGTGTAAACCTGACGAGAATATAATATTTTGGGAAGCAAGAATAAACCCTAATGAGTTGGCTAATAACACTAGAAGACATGTCGTCTCAAGAGGATAAATTGTATTAGGTTATTAGCGTCCAAGAGAAGAAGTCGGCCAGAAGAAGTAATATATACTGAACAGACAGATACCCATAATGAGAAGTCGGCCCAAGCAGTTAGCCAGAATTAGTATAAATATAGGAGGCCAATCTTCATTATGGCAAGCATTCTCAGAACTACAGAGCAGCACTTGTGTGCACTGCAGTTGCCCAGTTTATGTGCAGGTTTGGAGGAGAGTTGTCATTGCAACTAGCAGATTACGCTTTGGCTTGGACTGTCTCTTGGTTAGGGTTTGGGCTATCTGATCAGATCTTGTTTGATGTGCTATCCTTGGGGAATGGTGCGCTACCCTTTGTTTGTCTATCTAGCCTAGGGTTTTCTTTCGGAGTGATTCTCTGTCAAGGTTAAGGTGCTCGGAGGGTGGCTTAGGCCTATGGTTGGGTGACAATAATGATATTGTCGATGGTAAAACGAGCACATCCATTATATTCTAACAATACCTTCCACTGTCAAGACATAAGAGTGCCATTTCCAACTATCTTTGAAGTGACATTGTCTCCAAAGGTAACACTGCTTTCATTCTTCTTCAAGGTGATAAACTTTTTTCTATCTCCTATCATGTGACTAGAGAACCCATTGTCAATGTACCACGTATCCCTATTATTTTGTGCACGCATTGCAACTTGTATGAACACTTATTTTTCTTTATTTTGTTCCTGATTTCTTTCCATGATTGTTGGGGCTTCCTCTTTTTGATTTTTTCTAAAATCATTCTTGCGGAATTTTGCTATGTGTCCATAATTATTGTAGTTATAACATATGATGTTATAGTTCAACAAAGGGGAAAATGAGTTGTAATTTATCCTTGAGAATCCATAGGTGTCTGTATTGTTGTCCCTCATGTAACTTTCTTTTACATTTATTCTACAATCTATTGATTTATGACCAAAACCATTGCAAGAATAATAATAGCCAAAGGAAGAATTTTGGTACATGATTGTGTGATTCCATCTTGATGGGAGAGTCTTCCTAATTCTATCCTTGTGAGGAAGATTTGTTTCACGTGGAACATTTGGTTCTTCTTTCATGTTTTCTTAAACCTTGATGGGTTTTTTTAGCACATCAACATAACTCAATTGTTTTGAAGAGGTTGTGGCTTCTTTATCAATTTCCTTCTTTTCAGTGTAACCAAGACCAGTCTTGTCAGAAGGTGATCTTTGACAATTTAATATTTCATTCAGCGTTGTAGAGATCTTCTCAAATTTAATCTTTCCAACTCATTTCTTATATAAAATATTTCATATTCTAGACTACTGCAAACATATTCCTTTTATTTTAGTTGAGATCTTAACACTTCTTCAATTCTCTTAAGATCTTAAGTCGATGATGGTTTTTTCAGTTCCATTGAAACTTTCTTTTATACCAAGCATTTTTCTTCTATACTTCTCCAACTACTCCTTTTTGTATCCATTTCTTATTCCTCGGTCCCTCTATTTCATTTAGAGCACATATAAGCTCCCCTTCAAGATCCACTTCTGCATCAATCTCATGATTGTCTTCTTTTGTTGAATCCATGTTTCTATTTTCTAGGACATCAGTATGTGTTTGTAGACCCATGAAGAGAATATCTTACATTTCATTTTCACTGTCATGAGAAGAGATGTTGTCTTCATTGGTATATAGGTTCTTCTTTTTCTTGTAGAACTTTTTCCTCTTTTCAGTCGTACCCTTATTGTAATTTTTGAAACTATAATCTTCTTTTTCATCGTTATTTATATTCTTTGCATAAGGACATTTAGCAGTAGAATTCCCTACTTCTCCATAATTAAAGCATCTAAAGGGAATCTTACCTTTGTATTTTCTTGTCCCTCTTTTGAGATTTCTGAAAAAGTTATCATCTTCTACGTCTAATTCACTATCCGAGTTGTCATTTGTCTTATATTCTTCTGTATTTATCTTCTTTGATGCCTTGAAGGACGATTCCTTCCTTGGTGGATTTGTTGGCTTATCCTTCTCTATCCTCATTTCACATGCAGTGGGGATTCCATGCAACTCATCCATTTTCATATTGTCTAGGTCCTTTATTTCTTCAATGGAAAATATCTTGGGATCAAATATTGAGGGAAGTGACCTAAGAACTTTTTTCACAATGATGGTTTCTTTAATCTTTTCACCCAATCCTCTGAAAGTGTTGACAATCTCATCCACGTGAAGAAAATAGGTTGCAATACTTTCTTCTTCATTCATATTAAGGGTCTCAAATTTTTCTCTATGGGTTTGTATTTTTGCCTTCTTGACCTTCTCATCGCCTTCATATATTTTCTATAACTTATCCCACATCTCTTTTGTTGAATGACAGTGCATGACTTTGTCACATACTAAATCTGCCAGATCATGCATAATTGCACTCTAGGCCTTATAATTACTATCATTGAGCCTCTTTCCATTTGTATCTATAGGTGGAGTTGATATATGTTTTGTGGTTTTCTCTGATTTGGTTTTCTACGTTAAATATTTGTGTACAATGGATTGTATGTTTGTGTATAAATTTTTCATTAATTTCTTATGATTGGTAAAGTAGTAAATTGATAAATATTGTAAGGAAAGAAAAACAATCTTATATTGATCCACCCCCCTCTCAGTATAAGTAAGTTTTCCAAAAATTGGTATCAGAGCGAGGTTCCTTCAAGAAAATTCTAACCACTGGAAGGTGAATCCCTGTAGCACAAATGGATAGATAGGAAGGTTTTTCTACAAATAGAGATGCACTATTTGATGGATCAAATTATGCATTATGGAGTGTAAGAATGAGAACCTATTTGATGGCACTCGGGTTTGACATTTGAAGTGCAGTTGATAATGGTGAACCAACTCTATATATGAAAAACTTTGTAAAAGGAGAAGAATTTTTAAAATTCAAAGAAGTAAATTATAGAAGAGTTTTTGTTTTTGGGGGATAAATGTTCGAAATTATATCATTTGGTTTCGTGATTGAACTGCGGGCTTGGGGGAGAAGAGATCAAGGGGATATCTGCTATGACAAGGAGGTGTCAATTTTAGTTGCTAGTAAACCTTGAAGCAGACTTGTAATATGAACAAGATTTGGGAGTAGGCTAACTTGGGAGCAAACAAACCCGCTTTTCAGGCAAATTTTCGGGCCTCATTCCGACCATATTTTCAGGGGTAGTTTGAGTTTCGCATGGATCAAATTTTCATGCATTTCAAAACCTAATACCATGGGTTTTGCCCCA
Organism: Picea engelmannii; assembly: GCA_009831015.1. Taxonomy (NCBI): domain Eukaryota; kingdom Viridiplantae; phylum Streptophyta; class Pinopsida; order Pinales; family Pinaceae; genus Picea; species Picea engelmannii. The sequence continues at coordinate 341,964 of ML782264.1, forward strand.
TTTTAAACCAACCCAGATGCTCAAAAAATCGATCAGAGTTCTGAATTGACTGGAAATTTAAAAGCAAACCACTGAAAAACCCGCGGGAAAGTTAACTCAGGAGGGAAGATTGCTCCCGAGTTAGCCCACTCCCAATATTTGTGTATTGGAACAATAGCGAACCCATCAATCTGAATAAAAAATATTTCGGTTGTACCTATAGGTATTTTGGAAATATAGGTATTTTGGAAATATAGTGAACCCATCAATTTGAATAAGAAATAATTCAATTGTAGTTACAATTATTCTTGATACTTAACTAAGCCACTTCATCCTTGTCTTGCATGTGAAATTTCAATTCTTTCCATTATATTAGATTACAAAATATATGACCTACATTTTGATTTATTAAATATACACTAATTTTATAGATTTTAGTTTTAGTTTTTATGAAATTAATATGGAATATAATAAGATTTTATAAAATTCTTATTCTTATTTGTAAAATTAATATTAATAGTAAATATGTGAACCTACATTTTAAATGTTTTTTTTATAAAATGAATATAAAGTATAATATTTTTTTATAAAATTATTATTCTAAATATTAATAGCAAATATGTAAATCTTCTAATTATGTAAAGCAATTACAAGTTTTTGGTTTTAATTAATATTATTAAAATTAAAAAAATAATAATCTTTGTTAAAATTGGGAGAGTAATAATATTTATCATGGGTAAGATCATTCTATAAGATAATACACATAACATTGCATATGGTACTTCTTCCTATTCACAACATTTTTTACCTCACACTTCACAAATTCTGCTATTTCATATGGCACTTGTTCCTATTCACAACATTGTTTAGTGAGATTAGTTCTCACTAAAGAAGTTATGCTGGTACAACATCTCTTAAAGAGAGAGGATAGTGGGGGCACTCTCCACGAGGAATTTTTAAAGAGAGGAGATAGTGGGGACACTCTCCAGGAGGAATTGTTATGCTGGTACAACATCTCTTAAACAGGATAGTGGGGACACTCTCCAGGAGGAATTTGTATGCTATAAGAACCCAAATAAACTAATATAGAAGGTATTAAGGAGGAATTTGTATGGTATAAGAACCCAGATAAACTAATATAGAAGGTATTAAAGAGGAATTGGTACAAGAATCCACATAAACTAATATGGAAGATATCAAGTAGTTTATATGGTAGTCATTAATGTAAATCAAGTTCCCTCCCTGACTGTCCCAAACACCATGAGCGATGGAGACCTTCTGAACCAGGCGCATAAGGAGCCATTACTTCCTCCTTCCTGAGCATTTCAGCACTCAGATCCATACTGGATGACTCTCTCGGATCTGTGTGCTTCCCGTATTGACAGTTTCCTGAACTTTTTAGACAAGTCTTTACTCCCCGTGTCTTTAGTCTTCAGACCAGCTTATTGAAGTAACTGTATACTGGTACCTGCACTGACTCCTAGTCCAGCTCGTGCGCTACAGACTTGTCGTTCCCTCCCTGACTGTCCTGGTCTTCTAGACCTTAGTTTCCCACTAACTCGAATCGGATGCATAGTCTTTTTAGAGGGACCCTGCTTACCCCACTCACACTGGCCCGAGAGCTTCCCGGTTAGACGTTTACCTGATCCCATTAGCAACCTTTCCCCCCGATCTGTGAGACTTCAGACTAGCTAATAAAAGTGGACAGAGTGGTCCTGCTTTTGTCTTCTAGTCCAGCTTGTGCGCTACAGATCTGCAGATCTCTGACTGTCTCGATCTTCATTCCTCCTTTCCCCACTATCTCGAATCGACTGCCTTGTCACTTTAGCGGAAACCTGCTTCCTCACGGTGTCATTGTAATGGAGTTTAAGACTGACTACCTGATGAATCTGTCAGATGAGATGATATGGAAACATGAAGGCCTATTCGATAAGGTGGACTCTTATGCAAAAAGTCATTCATATTTTTTAAATAATCCTCCGGTACATTCTGTTCTCGCCGAGACTCCCTCTGCTCCAGTCCCCCCCCCCCAGACCTTAACCGGTGTACACAATGTCCCTATCAGTCCTTTTCCTACCCCTTCTCCTCTCCTGGACACTAGGAAAGTCTCCTCGCCTACTGTTAGAGCTACACACAAACGAAAGGTGTGGAAAGCTTCCAAAACCCCAAAGCGCTTAGTGCTGGGTGACGGTGTTGGCCTGGAGGACCTCTATAAAATGTCGACCAGTGCACTGGTGGGTCACGTCTCTTACAAGAGTTTAAGAAAACGGCCTCTGGAGGAGTGGATTCAGTCATCGTGGTTACCTCTTCTAGGTTACTCACCGGAGGTTCTCTTCCTAAAAAAAGGGTGGCTCTGTTTCATTTGTAAGACTCCAGATGATGCCTCTCTGCTACTCTCCTCCTTTTGGATCTACAGGGGTAGCAGCATAATGTTGAAGAGATGGAGATTGGCCTTCAACCCTGACACTGAATATTTCCAGCTCCGGCACCTCTGGGTCCTTCTCCCGGGATTACCATTACATCTCTGGAACGAAGGATCTTTAAGAGCTATTGGAAACGCTCTTGGCCAGTTTATCTCACTTGATACACAGTCTCTAAAGAGTCCTTCGAGGATAATGGGCAGGGTTCTGGTTGCCATCGACATCACAACAGGATTGCCGGATAAGCTGGATATTGTTTGGCATGGACGAATTCATCAACAGTCTCTAGACTACCTTGGACTCTCGTTCCGCTGCAACTTATGTCGGGAAACGGGCCATCTCCGACAAACATGCCCTGGTAAGTTCTCGAGCCATTGTTCTGAAGAGGATGAGCTTCTCCTGAACCCACCGGACTACACTGAAGCCAACCCATCCCTGGCATATCTAGATTTGAACCCTGCTCACAGCCCTCCCTTCCCGGAATAGGACGATAAACCTATTTCAAAACTTCGGCACTGATGCCCGTCCCTCTACCACACACTTACTGCATCAGAAAAAGAAGACATTAACAACTTCAGTTGGCTCACCAACCCCCCTGGTGAAGAGACCCCCCCTCTCCAATCCGATCCAACCTCCACTCATGATTCCACTGTCCCCACCTCTCATGGCTCGACTCAGTCCACTGTCAAAACTTCTCTTATCCCAAATTCTTCCGCCGACTCCTCACTCCCCTTTCCATCTACCTCGCCTGTGATTCCCAGCTCTATAAATCCATCGTTGCCTGCACACATAGTCTCACAAGAACTCCCTGGTTATAGTCAGCCGATTGAGGAGGAGATTGCTCTCCTGGACTCTCTCAGGCCCTCTTCACCCTCGTCTTTATACCTAAGCTCCATTCCTCAACTTCCTATTTTTCGAGGCAAAGAAATCATTTCTGCCTCATCCGATGCTGGCACTTCAAACACAAAACAAGTGGATACAAAGTCATTTTCTTGGTCTCGAGGTATTGCTACTGAAATTTCCCCACTACAAACTCGGAGTTCCAGGAAGAAGAAGGAGGTTCTTAGTACTCAGCAACCGGATACAAACTTGCCCGCTCTGGATGGCAAGGCCCTTAGAGCAATGAAGGCCTTGGCAAGATCAAAGTAATGATCATGCTCTCCTTGAACATTAGAGGGATCAGAGGCACCCTGAAGACTGCCTCATTCCGAAGATTGATGGCGCGTACGAAGCCCGATCTCATCCTCCTACAAGAGACACTCTCAGCTGACCACAAAGCTAGAGATTTTGTTCACCAGTTCCGACCTTCCTAGTTTTCAGCGGCGGTGAGCTCCATAGGTACATCCGGAGGCTTGCTGGTGGCTTGGGACCCCAGTCTATTTACACTAAAACCCGCCCTGTCATGTGGAGGTTTACTGCTACGGGGCTATTGTTTAGCCACAAATTTGGAGTTGGCACTACTCAACATATATGGACCCTGTTCAGAAAAATCGCCCTTTTGGTCACAACTAGAGGATAGTGGTCTTCTCTCTTTGACTAATCTCATTATAGGAGGCGACCTAAATCTCTTCTTTGAGACAGATGAATCATGGGGAGGTGCACATTTGCCAGAGCCTTCTGGAACCCGTTACAAAGAGATTTTTATCAAAAATAATCTCTTGGACATTCGACCGACCGTTCTATCTCCTACCTGGCGAAATGGTAGGACAGGTCCGAATGCCATTGCAAGAAGGCTGGACCGCTTTTTTGTGACAGCTAATTTATTGGCCTCTACTGGACAGGCCTCTTCGTGGGTGGAGTTCCCCTATATCTCTGACCACGCCCCGGTTCTTTTACAGCTGAGACTTACCAAGCTTCCCAAACCCTCCCCGTTCAAATTTAATCATTCTTGGCTCTCAATGGCAAATTACATTGAGCTTGTTAAAGAGACCTGGACGGACCCTCTTTTCAATTCAGAAGTCAATCCACAGACTCGACTTGTATGGAAATTAAAGGTCCTCAAGACCAAGACCAAGCATTGGTTCCATTTGAAACAGATTGAAGATCAGGGCCGCTTGCTCACGCTGGAGGCGGAGATTTCCAAACTCACCCACAGATATACTAATTTATCCTGGACGGTGGAGGAGACGGATAGGTTAAAGCGACTTGAAGTCAACAGAGATTCCTTATTAAGGGCTGAGGAATTTGCATGGAGGCTCCGTAGCCGAGCAACTTGGCTAAAAAGTGGAGATTCAAACTCCAAGTTCTTTCACAAGGTTGCTAGCCACAACAGACACAAAAAGATGATCTGGACTATTGATAATGGTGGTTTAGATATTCAGGGACAGGAAGCCATAAAGGAAGAGGTTGTAACACATTTTTCCCAACAGTTTAGAGCTACAGGTGTGCACAACCTCCAAGATAAAGGGTCAACCGCTGGTCTCTTCCCCCGATTGGTTTCCGGTGATGAAGCTGAAGCTCTTTTTAAGCCTGTCACAATTGCTGAGATTAAAGATATACTTATTCATTTCAATTCTGAGCGAAGCCCAGAGCCAGACGGCTGGACTTCAGAATTTTTTTGCTTCTTTTTTGATCTGGTAGGAGAGGAGCTCCTACAAATGGTCGAGGACACTCGCTTAAAAGGGAAGATAGCTGGAGGTATAAATTCAACGTTCCTGGTCCTGATTCCGAAAGATAGCAGCCCAATTTCTTTCAACGACTTTCGCCCAATCTCGCTTTGCAATCTCATTTACAAGATTATCTCCAAGGTAATCTCCAACAGAATTAAACCCATTCTCGGAAGGAGTCTCTCTGTGGAACAATTAGGATTCTTGAAGGGCAGAAGAATCCATGATGCTATTGGAGCTGCTCATGAATGCTTACATAGTATCAAACATAAAAATCTAAAGGCACTAATTATGAAGCTGGACCTCAAAAAAGCCTTCGACTGCATTGATTGGGATTTTCTGAGGCTTGTCCTCCACGCGGTGGGTTTTGGAGACAAGTTTATAGATTGGACTCTTTCTTGTGTTACAAGTGCTAACATTGCTGTGCTGATCAATGGTGATCCATCTAAATTCTTCAAAAGCGAGAGAGGACTCTGTCAAGGATGTCCACTCTCCCCTTACCTCTTCATCTTGATAATGGAAGGACTCAGTATTCTTCTCTCAAGAAGCTTCTCCGAGCATAAAAATTCGGGCATTAAGGTATCTAAACTTGTTAAGATGGTCCATTTGATGTTCGTTGATGATGTTCTGCTTATGTCCATAGCTGATCCTGTGGAATGGCATTGTATACTAGAAGTTCTTCAGCGATTCTGCTTGGTTTCCGGTCTATCCATTAATCTCGCAAAATCTTCAGTTCACCACTGGGGTGTTTCTGATTCCGAACTACAACTTCTCAAAGTCACTATTCCTCTTACCTTTAAGAATCTGAGTGAAGGCTTCAACTATTTGGGTTTCCATTTGAAGATGGGAGCCTCATCCTCTGGTGACTGGAGCTGGTTGGTGGTCTCCTTCAAAATAAAAATCGACTTCTGGTGCAATAAGTGGCTGTCATTGGGTGGAAGGCTTATCCTGGTTCAATCTGTTCTCCAGAGCCTGGCTTTCTATTGGATGATGTTGGAGCGGGTTCCTTCAAAGATTATCACTTCACTGCGTAGAATAGGTTTCAATTTTCTGTGGGGAGGAAACGCTGACAAAAATCGTATTCATCTTTGTAATTGGCAAGCAATTTCAAGACCGAAAAGTGAAGGGGGATGGGGCCTCAAGAATCTCACCACATTCAATGTAGCCCTCTTGGCCAGCTCATTCTGGAGAGTTGTCTCCATTGACAGTATCTGGCACAATATAATCATGGATAAGTATCTTGACTCAAAATCGCTCCTTCATTGGCTACGCAAACCAACTGTCTAGCTGACGAGGGCCTCTTCTTTTTGGAAAGGCCTGGTGGCATCATCTCCAGTTATTCTTCATTGGCTCCGCTGGAAGCCTGGGGAGGGCCGGGATATTCTTCTTGGCAAAGATTTAATTCTTGGACTGGGGGAACGCTCAATTCTTTCTCCAACGTTGAGACTCCATCTACGAGCTTTTAATATTACAACTCTTGCTCAGATAAGATCTTTGACAGGTGCGTCCCCTCTGTCAGACGTTTGGTTGTCCATTGGTGATCTCTTATTGAGCGAACCGCTTGCATTAGAATGGATACGATTTACAACAACACTTAAATGTGCCGAAATTTCCCTGAGGGCTGAGCCGGATGTCTTATTGTGGGCCGGCGGTGATGAATCGGGGTTGATCACTGCAAAAAACTTATATCTCGCCCTTCAGAATCGTTTTTTCACTGATCCGGTTTTGCCGTGGATCAAAAAGCTTTGGAAGCTACAGCTGCCACTCAAACTTAAATTATTCTCCTGGTTGGTTGGTAAAGATAAGCTTCTCACCTGGGAAGCTTTACAAAGGCGTGGCTGGGTGGGGCCGAGTATTTGTTTTCTATGCAAATCTGCCCCCGAGGACCTTCTTCATCTCCTGATGCATTGCCCGTTTTCAAAAGACGTCTGGCACCGAACTACAAAGAACTTTACTCTTCAGACATCCTGGTGCGGCTCCTCCATCACAGAAAGCTTCCCTCGTTGGCTCACCAGTAAATCGGGCCCGCCTTGCCTGGTGGTCCATTACAGCTGGCAAATCTGGTTAGAGAGAAATAGAGTGCTTTTTGAGGATGCCAAGCCATCTTTGCCAAGGGTGTTCTACAAGATTCTGGCCTCGTTTAACTGGCAACCGATCACGGGCAGAGTCCACCCTCATCGTGCTATGACATTTGACTTGGCCGAGGGTCACTCTATAGCGTTTTTTGACGGAGCTGCTCAGTCTAATGGCGCCAGATGCGGCGCTGGAGGCTTTTTCAAATCACATCAGTCTAGAATCACATTCTGGTTCATCAACTGTGGCTCTGGCACAAATACAAAAGCAGAGCTTTTGGGTTTATGGACCACGCTCACTCTCGCTTCTCTATGGTCTATCGATGACCTCCACGTCCTGGGTGACTCGAGAGTGATAATTGACTGGATTTCAAACAAGTGCAGGCTCAACTCCATCCATTTAGAAGGCTGGATGCAAAAAACGAGAGATCTATTACAACGATTCTCCAATATCAATTTTCTTCATGTTTCTCGCACTCATAATAGGGCAGCTGATGCACTCTCTAAGAGGGCCCTATCCGAGGTGGTAGGGAGGCTCTCGATCTATCACTGTGATAAAGGGATCGAGAGTCCCATTACCTCTTTAAATATTTTTGAATGATGTTGTCAGCCCTCCACCTGAAGCACTGAATTCAACACCTGGACTTGAACAATGGTCGTGGTTGGGAAGACATCAACCTCTGTATTTATTCTCTCATGCTCAAGCATGGAATGCCTATTTTACATGTCGTTTATGTAGGTCTGGATCCTCATTGCTAGTGCATTTTGACCAAAACTGACTACAGTCCTTCTTTGTAAATGAATTTATAAGCAATATAAATTCGAGTTAATTTTTTTTTGGAAAAAAAAGTTGTTTATATGGAAGATATCGAGTCATTATAGTTATGTCATTTTCTATTAATAAAGATATCAAATTTGATCATCTTTATTTTGAATCTATTTTAAATATAAAATATAGGTAGTAATATAACGTGGTTTTTGAAAGGAATGCTTAATAATATTTTTATCAAAATATATTTATTAAAAAACATTTTAGTCAAAATATTTTAAAATATTTTTATCCAAAATTAAAATTCAAGTCAATCCAATGTATATATGATTGTAAATATAATAATTATATTATTATCAAAAAATATCTTTGTCCAAATTTAAAATAAAGTCAATCCCATGTGTATATGATTGTAAATATGCAATATTATATACAAATATATTTTTAATATATGTATAAATTTACCATAATTTATTGAAAATGTGCATTACAAACATAAAAATAAGTAAAGTTTTTTTTTTCCATTATTAAAATATATGAATAAATATATAATATGAAGGAGATATATTTTAAAATCTATCTTAAAATTATTTAAAAAAATAGTTTTGTTTAAGTTTATATTTTATGAATTTCCTGGATGGGGTGACACGTGGTCAAGGTGAGGCATGTGGAGGAGAAGTGGGAGAGGCCATTTATAATGGCTCTCACCGCAGACACAACAATTTATGAAGCGCACTATCTCCATCAGCCTCCTTTCTCCGATGGGGCCTTGCACGAGCGATCACAGGTCGGTTAGCCAGAGCATTAAGCTCTTGGCTTTAATGGCTGTAACTACAATTCATGCCTCTGCCCGCCGCACTGGAAGTTTTAGTGTTCGTCCGAAGCCTCCCGAGCAACGAGGTAGCAGTAGTATTCTCAGTGTTTTGGCTTTGATTCTTGCTCTTGCCATGCCGAGGATGAGAGGGAAGTCCCGCAGGGGAGCTGGCTGGTATGCAGCTGACTCCAGAAGGAAGAGACACCGGAAATTTGAGCGGGCTGTGACCATAGCCAACCAGAGGTGACGTCGGATGATTACAGCAGCAAGCTCTCCCCCCAGAACCATTGTAGAAGAAGATCCGGACATGGAGCTCCCTTCAGATTTCTCAGAGAGCAAGTTGTTCATTGTCCCAGATAACTGGAACCCCCCGACATGCATTGATGGTTCAGAAGTACTGCTCTGCCCAAAAAACACCCCAGACCCCTGCGCAGCATACAACGAAGAAACCACCACCTGTTTGGTCGAGGAGGAACCACCGGAAGCCACCACGGAATTGCAGCCAAATACGGAGCCGCTGGGGCGACAGGACATGGACGACAAACCACAGACGCCGCCATCACCACCTCTCCTGCACCCGGAGCATCTGCAGTTGATATTCGAAGTTCGAAGCTTGGTCGATGATCAGATCTTCAGAGCAGTCTGCGTTAGCCAACGCCTGGACATGCTCTACACGGCCTATTCCAGCGCCACTCCTCAGCGCCAATGCCCAACTTGTGCACAGCCATATTTCATCCCCGCCAGCTATGGAAAAGCAATGGACGCTCACAAGGACTCCAGGGAATAGGTCTTTCTGTTTTCCATGATTTCCAACTTGCTTTCTGTAGTTGTTTACCAGAGCTGTAGCTCTTTTGATGATAGCATGCTTAGCATTAGAATAGACCTCACTAGAATACTATTAATCATGGATACACACCCTGGTTTCCTTCGGGCAGGGTGGTGCAATGAACTCTTTCATTTTGCATGCTACTGTGGAAGGGCCAGTTGTTCTGGTCTCCTACATAGGCAGGACAGCTGGCACCTGTGTGTGTTATGTGTACTCTTTTTTCTGAAGTTATAATATAATAGGATACACCTTTTTATTTAAAAAAAAAAAAGTTTATATTTTATGAATTGTCAATTTTTACTAGTTCAATTGGTTAAGATGTGGGTTTCATTTGTTAAGTGATTGGAGTTCAATATTTTTATGGTGTGTTTAATTAGAAAAAAACACCCAAAAATCCAATCATATTACTATCCTAAATTTCAAATATGATTAAAAAAACTACCTAATATTATTATTTTAAAAACTTTCAATTTTTTTAATAAAAATATATAAAGTCCACATATAACATTAAACTTGAAAAAAGTGAAGCAATAAACACAATATTATATTATACTTTATAATGCTAAAAACTTTCAATTTTTTTAATAAAAATATATAAAGTCCACATATATCACTCTTCCAAAAAAGCAATAAGCACCGGGCTATAGTGCACAAAAATACACCCCAAATTGACTCAACATTCTGGAACCTCGACATTCTAGAACCACATGTACACGTGTACATATTCACACATTTATCGTGAAAAAGCTCTCGCGCGTATACTCGGTACTATACTCGGTACTGTCACGCGTACTTGATCTTCATTAAATTGTTCGTAACATTTTCAACACAATCTATATTTTCAACACAATCTATAGACACGGTTTATATATATATATATATATATATATATATATACACGCTGCCATACCCAGCCAGCAATCGCATACTTGCACTAGTGTTAATTTTCACCTTTGGGTCTGCGCAGTTCAAGTCTACGCACGATCACACTCTCTTGTTTCAATTGTTTAAAGACTTAAACCACACCAACAGGTTCCGAGTTCGACTTCTCTGCAACGCCCTGACATGGTTAAACCCTCGCCGAAACAGAACGGCCATGGCAGGCCGGAAAGCCAGTTACTGATGTCGCGGCAATTCAAGGGAATCCAATTGAGAAAATGGGGGAAATGGGTGTCGGAAATTCGGATGCCCAATTCCCGAGCCAAAATTTGGCTAGGCTCCTACGAATCCGCAGAAAAAGCTGCCCGCGCCTACGACTTCGCAGCGTATTGTCTGAGAGGATCCAAGGCCAGGTTCAATTTTCCTGACAAGCCGCCGGAAACTCCCTACGCTTCTTCTCTATCGCCGACGCAAATTCAAGCCGCCGCGGCCAGGTTCGCCGCGGAAGAATTCCATCTTCCGTCGAAAGATGACGCGGGTTCCTCAGAATCCTGTACGGACACAGAATACAGCATCGACGGCCAACAGATTTCGGCGGAGCAGGGTGCAGCATTTTGGGATTCATTACCGCTTCAAGATCTGGACAGTGCCAAGTGGCTAACTCTCTAAAATATTTTCCTCCCTTAGATTTGTCGACGGAGGGTTTTGGGTTCTCTTCCAGCCGACGGAATTTTCTAAACAAGGGGATTTTCCAAACAAAACTCTATCTTTGGCTTGGCCGCTGGAGATTACCGTACATTCTCATTTCATGAATTTCATGAGATTGGTGAGATTTCTAAGGGCTTTCATCAATGGAAATTGATGTGCCCTTCAACACGCCACTCCGTTTGAAATTGTGGCTAACGGCCTTTGCAAATTTTTTTTGTGGCTAACGGCCTCTGTAATTTTTATTTGTATATATATATATAAACTTTCTTATAATTAATCTTTCTGCTTAATTTATTGCAACACATAAATATTTATTATTTATTTTAACCCTTTAAAAAATTGAAAATCAAATAAAAGATCAATATCATAACTATAACTATTATAAATACAAATGGGCTTAATGGTTAAGAACATGTGTTTCTTCCTAAAAGATAGTAGACTTTATTAGTTAAATCACTAGACTATTCTTTTGGGCATGTTACATTACAAGGAACAAATATTTAGTGATTCACAAATGTTATAAGTCAACAGTTGACTACGGTTGACTTTGGTCCACACCATTGGATGGATGGAATGTACAATCGAGATAATGATTTCCCTTTTAGTACACATATGTCCGATCAATACAATAACAATTGAGTCGTCAGACTGTTAAGTGTCCAATACCAAATGCTCACCCACAAAATCCAACACACGCTGGAATATCCATGACGGAACTGGAGAAAAGGTGGGAGAATACTCAATACTTATCGATGCTCAGCAACTGTGACCGAAGTGAATGTACTATAGGTGTTGTCGTAGTCTAATTGTTTTACATTTTTTTTTTTTTTGCAATATTTTCTATTCAATTTTGTCTGAAATCCGGTGAAAAATTGTTAGATCTACACATTTAAGTGGTTACTTCTGTATAATCCGAGTGCCCTAGTGGTTTTTCAACACGTTGAATCCATTTTTGGATTCAACAATACAATTTAAATAATAGAAAATTGTAATTTCGTGCAAATTTATGTCGCCAGATTTCGACAAAAAAAACCCAAAAACGTAGAACATTTAGACAACACCATGCTTTATGGTCTCCTCTACTTAGAACCATGGTAGGGACGACCAAAATTTGACCTACCAATCTCGCAATGCTTTAGAGCATATTTAGCATTGCCCAAAAATTTGCATAATACATTGCACTTGTAGCGTGTTCAAATATGACCTCAATAATAAATAATGGTCAAATTAATTGTTACAATCCTCTGTTGTATGTTGGTACACGTTTGATGCATTTTTGTGCAAAAGACGAAACTAAAAATACTGGTGTAGTTGAGATGGAATCTCAGCTAGAGAAATGTTATTTCCATCATTATATCTGCTTATTGTACACTAAATTGGCCAGAAATCATGTGAAGGTTGAATATGTCACTGAATCCAATGATCCAATCATCTTATTGTTAATTAATAAGCTACTAGAGACAAAGGTGGAGAGTCAGTTATATTTTAAGAGAACATTTATAGTTAGAGCTTGATGCATGATAATAGTCTCATCATTCCACGCATAGTACATCTAATGAATCATTCAAAAACAAATTATATTTTGAATCATAGTTATCAAATTCGGTCGAATTGGGCTGAAGAATTCTAAAATTTGGGAGTTCGGTTCGATTTGGCCACTAATACACTGAAATTCAGCAATTCCATTGGGTCACTAATACATCAATTCGATATGGTGGTTCTGGGTTATTTAGGTAAATTGGTGATGAAGGTTATTATCAAGTGACTAATTTGGATCAACATGGATTGGGTAAATTTTAACAATAGGATTTGTATCTTGAAATTTGGATGAACCGCTTCTTATGATTCTTATATAGGGAATCATAAGTACAAGTTAAACATTGTTACTTTAGCTTTGCATACACACAAACTTGGAGGTTTTTCCAGTGACCGACCCTGGATTCAGTGCTTTCATCATCTATGGTGGTTAGATCCTATGTGGTTAGATACTATGATAAGCAGTTGTTTGTTGGTTTTTTGTTTGTAGCAAGATTCACAAATGTTATAAGTCAATAATTGCCTACCGTTGACTTTGGCCCACACTGTTGGATGGACGGAATCTACAATCAAGATAGGGATTTCCCTTTTAGTGTACATATGGCCGCTCAATACAATAATAATTGAGTCGTTAGACTATTAAGTCTCCAATATCAAATGCTCACCCACAGAATCTGACACACATTGGAATATCCATGACGGAATTGAAAAAAAGGTAGGAGAATACTCAATACCTATCAGTGCTCGACAACCATAACCGAAGTGAATGTACTATAGGTGTTGTCGTAGTCTAACTGTTTTACATTTTTTTTTTTTGGCAATATTTTCTGTTCAATTTTATCTGAAATCCGGTGAAAAATTGTTAGAACTGCACATTTAAGTGGTTACTTATGTATAATCTGAGTTCCCTAGTGGTTTTTCAGCATGCTAAAACCATTTCTCAATGCAAAAATACAATTTAAATAATAGAAAATTGTAATTTCATGCAGATTTGTGTCAAATTTCGACAAAAAAAACAAAAACGTAGAACATTTAGACAAGACCATGCTTTATGGTCTCCTCTACCTAGAACCGTGGTAGGGATGACCAAAATTTGACCTACCAATCTCGCAATGCGTTAGAGCATATTTAGCATTGCCCAGAAATTTGCATAATACATTGCACTTGTAGCGTGTTCAAATATGACCTCAATAATAAATAATGGTCAAATTAATTGTTACAATCCTTTGTTGTATGTTGGTGCACATTTGATGCATTTTTGTGCAAAAGACGAAACTGAAAATACTGGTGTAGTTGATATGGAATCTCAGCTAACAGAATGTTATTTCCATCTTTATATGTACTTATTGTACACTAAATTGGCCAGAAATCATGTGAAGGTTGAATATGTCACTGAATCCAATGATGCAATCATCTTATTGTTAACTAATAAGCTACTAGTGACAAAGATGGAGATTCAGTTATATTTTAAGAGAACATTTATAGTTAGAGCTTGATGCATGATAAGAGTCTCATCATTCCACACATAGTACATCTAATGAATCATTCAGAAACAAATTATATTTTGAATCATAGTTACCAAATTCGACTGAATTGGGTTGAAGAATTCTAAAATTTGGCAGTTTGGTTCAATTCAGCCACTGATACACCTAATTTGAAAATTTGGAAATTCCATTGGGTCACTAATACATCGATTCGATAGGGTGGTTTTGGGTTATTTAGGTAAATTGGTGATGAAGTTTATGATCAAGTGACTAATTTGGATCAACATGGATTGGGTAAATTTTAATAATAGGATTTGGATCTTGAACTTTGGATGAACCGCTTCTTATGATTCTTATATAGGGAATAGTAAGTACAAGTTGAACACTGTTACTATAACTTTGCATACACACAAACTTGGAGGTTTTTCCAGTGACCGACCCTAGATTAAGTTCTTTCATCATCTATGGTGGTTAGATCCTATGTGGTTAGATAATATGATATTTAGTTGTTTGTTGGTTGTTTGTTTGTAGCAAGATTTATCGAAATCCAATCCCCTAACTTTGAGAATTTTCTTGGGGAAATAGATCACACGGTTTTGAAGCCTCTTGGAGAGTCAGGAGACCAAAACCATCATTACGAAGATTACAAATGAAGTTCCTAGAAATGTCAACAATGAACTCAAATCCATGATGGTGCTAATGATATAATTGTTGAACTCAAACTTGTATTGAACAAATGAAGTTCCTAGAGATGTCAACAATGAACTCAAATCCATGATGGTGCCGTTGATATGATTGATATTGTTGAATTCAAACTTGTAGTATTGATCAATACTCTTGAATGAATCCATCAAACATCTCATCTCATCATCTTTTCATATTTGACAAGCCACACCCTGGATGCATCAATCTTCACCCTGGTATTTCGTTCTGGTCATTGCTTCATCGCAACACCTATTCTGAGCTCAACATTCCAAGGTGTAACTAGGGCTCCACTCCACATGAAAAAATAAATAGGAGATGAATCACTCCCACTCTCCCACTCACTCAATGGGGTAGCTATGCCATCCTTCTCATTAATGTATATGAAGATATCTTCATCATAGTGTTGAAACACCCTCTCATTTGTAAAAAATCAAAATATTTAATTAACAAAAAAATCTCTTTGTCTTTCTCTTTTAAATTGGAAGAATAAGTGGTGCGGTGTGGAATGTTGCTCATCTTCTGAAAATGATACAACTTTGTGTATCTTTGTTTCTATTCCTTGTAGATTTACAGTGTTAGATATAGGAACAACATCTTTGCTCAATTACACTAGCAAATGTCTCAAACTGCAAAATAAAGAGAGAAAAACAGTCCAACCAAAGACAAAAAGATGAAAATAGAAGAAAATTTCCTAAAAATTTGAAAAAATAACATGTTTTAGTATTTATAAGATGTATACTTCCATTTTTTTTTAAATATTGAATTCTAAACAAACAATTTTTTTCCAAATAAAATTTGAACTTGGTAACTATGTTCTGAATAAAAAGTTTTTTCCACTATATGCACGTAACCTGCATGTTAGGCTGCCAGACCATGATTTATGGTGTCCACAAAGCCACCATATCAAATAGTCAATAGAAATATGGTGTGGTAAATTCAGGACTATGATTTCTAATCTGAACTTGAATTTATGGAAAACATGTTCTTGGCTTATGTCTAATTTAACATAAAATAGCTGCATTATTTATATAAACTATATATGTAATCACATATTGGTCATGAAGTTACTAGAATTTATATGGAGCTTCTATATGATAATGATGGGTATTTTTGTAGTAATATCATAACTTATGATGTTGTCATTTGCGATAGCTTGTTAGTGTATATGTTACCATTCCATCTGGGTGAAAAAGATTTGGGAGAGGCTTATTCCATACTCAAATACTTAGTAGGTGTACACGTATTAAAAATTTCCAGATTAATCAATTTTTTAATCAAAAATATGTAATGTGTGGGTGTGATAGGTTAGTTATTAAAACACTTGATTAACATTGACTAGTATTTATATATGTATTAATCATTAACCATCGTACTTACCACGTATAAACTGTAATGGAGTAGAGCTGCTCAGATCCCTCCAAAAAGTTGGGAACCTAGAAAATTGTAACGCCAACGCCATCGCTCGTCAAAGAATTGACAGTCAAGGAATTTGTAACATTGTTTACTAACTGTCATCACGTATTGGCGTTCATAGCTGGGCTGGTTGGTAAATACAACTTCATTCAATCTATAAATCAAATATTAAATATTATAGATAAATCAAATATTAAATATTATAGATAAATCAAATATTAAATATTATAGATTTAGAGAAAAATCTCTTATTTATTTGAAATGTATGAAGAAACTTTATACATAAACTAAGTTTGGTGAAATTTTCTTTTTTTTGAATAGTGATGGATTGTGAGATAAACAAAATTACATGGTAGCAAATACTTACCCGAATATTATGGTTAACCTTGTGAAAACAATGTAAGAGAGTCTAGAATAACATTATTGATTTATTTGCACATTGAATTTATTTAATGTCAAAATATCTTTTAATTATGACCAATGGATATCTCCGAAAAATAATCTATATTGTTTTGATGCCCCTTTTGAAAAGTCATAAGGTCGAAAACCATGGGTTTAGTGCCAAATGTCAACCATTAATTGTGATAATAGGAGATGGTCATTTTTTCACCAAGGTAAGGCTTAACCGCCTCTCAATCCTACCAAATGTTGCAAGTTACAAAGGAACCTTTGATGTTAACTTATGCTAGAGTATCGTACATTAAAAATAGACATTTAATGTTGATGTATATAATTTATTGGATGTACCATAATTTTGTTCATGGATGAAACCACTCTTTCATTGCGCTTTCATTTTCACTACTAGTAAGAAAACGCTTTCATTTTCACTACTAGTAAGAAAACAAATGATTCCACTATAGTGATACATAGTAAATATCTATTTCTAACAATCTAGTTTGATGTTCATGCATATTTCTAACAATCTAGTTTGATGTTTATGCATTTTAGTTTCCACAAATCTAGATTTGTAGAACTAGTTTCATTGATTTTTCAGATAAAGATTAGTTTACCTTTATTTATCACCAAAACCTCTCCTCAACTTAAAGGTAACACAATTTATGTATATATTTATATCAATATATATGATATATTTTTTAAACATTATTTTATTGTCTTTTAACAAAAACAAACCAAATAGCACTACCACTTGTGACACACCCCAAGGTGGCAACAATAATCCATAATAGGAAGCCCTAGGATTATATAATGTAAATGTGAGAAAATATAGGGTAGGCCTCATAAGTAAATAGTACGGGATATAAGTAATGACCAGTGTTACACAAATCTCCAATGTCTTCTCATTTTTCTTTTTTTCCCTAAATTTTTAAGGTTGATGAGTTTTCTTAGTTTTTCTAAGTTTGAGTTTTGTCTATCATTTTATTGATTTTTTCCCATTTTTTGATTGTCCAAGTTGAAGACCTCATTGATTTTTTTGTTCATGTGGAGTTTTGCGACACTGGTAAATACCTTATGATGGTATAACACAATTATTATAATGAAATTTGGGTGTTTCACACTATGGCCCTTAATTCATTGATTCTTTAACAACTATGCTCTGTGATATGAGTTCTCCAGTTAGACAATATATGATTAGGGATTGTGCGGCCTGGAGGGTTTTAATAACTCTCATTAGAAATTTCATCAAGTAATAATGTACTTGTTGCAACACCATATGCTTTGGTCATTTAATATTTGTCACAAATATTGTTGTAAGCTCGACATTCTAGGAGTATGTTCTCGTCTCGATTAAGAGATGGACAAAGAAAGAGGATAACGCTCCGGCAAGAATGAAAAAACCAAGAGAAATAAACTAAGTTTCTGCTAAATAATTGATTGTGCATGCCATGGTGTTGATATAGCTATTACAAATCAAATGAGAAGAGCATGTTTTCACTATGAGTCATATAATGACTTTGGAAAAATTATAACAATGACCACTGTGAAGCAAAATCTCACTATGAAATAAACCTAATATATCATCCATCTCAAATAAACTATATTATGCCAAGCGTTGTCTTTTTTAACAGAGTGGTGTGATATGTGGTAGATTTGTTTATCATATTGTAATACAAATAAAACATGGATTTGTCTATAGCTAAGATTCAATGTATCAATACAGAGTGCTGGAAAAACCCTAAATAATAGAAGCATTGTTGATCAACTTAAAATCTACAATACAAGGTTCTTGTAAAAAAAACGTTATGTAGAAAACCATAATTTTTGGAGGGAGGGAGGCGGGATGGGAAGTCACAGCTGTGTGACTGTGTAATAGACAGTGTTAGATCCTATGTATGCACATGTTCCTTCTATTCCTCCATCAACCCATCCATCTGTCAACCTAGTTTTTTACTTAGTTTCTCTTCCATGGTGTGTTGAGTCATGTTAATTTGTTTTTATCTTCCTATTTGTTTTTCATCATTTCGTTTCTCTTTATAATGTTAATACAAGTCATGGTTTGAATTGAATAAGACACATCACCGTAGTTATGCCACTACTGGGTTGCAAACATGTTAACTGAGGCCTTTGATGCAAAAATACATTGATTGCAATAATGCCTCTATTCTTGCAAACATCAAAAAACACGTTGTTTTATGAGTTTTAATGTTCAAAAAATATTTAAAAGTTTGAATTAAGATGTGTTAGCACCTCACATGTGTTTGCATCTCTTTGTGTGCTCGTGATCATGCATGTTTCCACCGGTTTAACAATCATTACAAAATTCGTGCTAAGGATCATGCATGTTTGCACCTTGAGTGGTTATTATCGTAGGATCGTGTGTTATAATTATTCCAGGTGGTAAAGGAGCCTGAAATAACGCATATATTCGACCATCACTTCCAGCAGAAGAAGCTAGGGTTTCTCATGAACCTGTGTGTTCATCTAAAGTTTCCCAGCAAGCTAAAAGGAAGACCACACCTAAAAAAGGAGGAACCCGATCTGAGAAGGAAAAATCCATCACTCCACAAAGGGAGGAGATTCCTCAAAGACAATTAAGGTCCTCTACAACAAAATGGAGGGAAAAGGAAAGTGGTAGGGTACATATCAAACAGGAAAAAGGGCAGGCCAGCCTAGCAGGCCCACTGTAACCTAGACATTCTGAGGATAAGCCCGTGACCACTACCATGCATAAACCAAATAAAAAACTTGAAGTACAACATGAAAGATTACAAGGAAAGTATCAAAAGTTGCAGAAGAAAAATCAAAAGGTGTTGCCGAAATCTTTTGAAAAACTTTGTTTTTCCATTTTTAGTCATTAGATTTCAGCGCACCTTTTGAACATTTGGAGCTGAATTTTTGAAAACTGAAAGAGGTTTTGTTTGGACCACACCCATTCACAAAACACTCTCTCATTTTTTACACAGGTATCAAGGTTTAGGATAATCAAAGATATCTTTGAGGCCGTTTTTCCTTGAAATTCAACAAATGCTTTGTTTTTCCTTGTTTTAGTCTTGGCTTTCGACGCACCTTCTAAACAAATGGAGGTGAATTTTTGAAAACTGAAAGTGGTTGTTGTTGAGAACAAGACAATTCACAAAAACCTCTCTCAGATTTACACACGTATCATGGTTCAGGAGAATCGAAGAGATATTTGAGGCCGTGTTTTCCATAAATTCGCCAAATGCTTTGTTTTTCTTTGTTTTAGTCATTGTGTTTCAGCATGCCTTATGAACATATCAAGGTGAATTTGTGAAAACATAAATAGTTTTTTGTTGAGAACAATCCCATTCACAAAAACCTCTCTCAGGTTCTACACGGGTATCACGGTTTGGGAGAATCAAAGAGATCTTTGAGGTTGTTTTCCCAAAAATTCACCAAATTCTGGGTGAGTTTTGTTCTAGTTTTAAAGGTTGGTCTTCAATTTTTGGTCTACTTGGACATCCATGCAAAGTTGATTGCTAGAAACAACTTATGAATACTTTTTTCTATGCATCTATTTTACTTCAGTTAGCAACAATGAGTTCTAGTTGAACTAATAGAACTTTGTTTTGGTTTAGTTAGAGGCACTGCTACAACTTGTAATAAGTTGTTATCTTTTGATAAAAGCAATGTTTTTTGTTAAATTCGAATTGATGAGGAGTATGAACTGATACATTCACCCAACTCCATTCATTTTGAAGAAATACTTACACACTGTAATTAGGCAGTAACAGTTAAGTTATATCTACAAGATCTGATTGAAATCTAAAAATTGAACTTCAGAGTTGAGATCTTAGATAGGTAATCGAACCTCTTATTGATGAGGATAAATAGATAGATATATGAATGTAAAAGGGGTTCAATTTTTTGGGAGATCAAGCATCATGTTTTTGGCTGGGCCTTGAAGCATAAGACTGTTAAGTTTCCTACCTTGGTGAATATAATCTTTGGTGACAGATTGTGTTTTATTCTCAAATATTTCATGTGTTCTTAATCTTATCTAGATGAAAATTGGAAATGTATGCAAAGTGTTGTTTCCCTTCCTTTCAACTATTGTTTCAATGAGTTGTTTATTGCTATGCAACATGATTCCAACTATTGTTTTCAGTAAATAGTTTATTGTAATACAACCTTGTTTGGATGATTTGTGTCAAGGCACATGCCTTAGATTTAGAATATCATTTCAAGTCTGAAATTTCATACATCAGGAAACAAATTGTATGTTTGCTTTTATTTCCTTTGTTTCATTCTTCATATCTTTACCTACTCACCAAATTTCCATGCCACCAGTTAAGGGAAACCTTACAGTGATATTGTTGAACAGTCCAACCAGGTATCTACCCTTGAAAACCTATCTCTCAGCTGAGCAACAAACTTAATTCATAAAAAACCAATCATTCCAGCACTTGAGGTGGCCTAGCTTTGCCCTTTAGTAGTTAGGTGTAGACATCAGGAACAACATATTTTGGCGTCGTCGCCAGGGAACAAAGTAACGGAAAAATCTTTCTCTGGGAGAATGAAAATAATCAGATATGGTTTTTGATGGTGAAAAAAATCCAGACAAACATAGTGACTACAATGTTTCACCTGATGACTCCACAATCAAAAGACTCCACTGGAGAAATAGCCTAGCCGATAGAAAATGAAAAGGTGGAAGGGAAATACTAGGTACCACGCTATCAATTTTTTCAAAGAGCTCATATTTTTATTCATTAGTTCATTCATATCTTTTCCTTTACGTGTGAAAATAATTATCTTATGCTTTGTTTACTCAGATGATTATAAGCCTACAATGGTAAATCCATCCTTGATAAGAGAAGAACTTCCCTCTTGCATTATTGATCTTAATCTCATTCCTTCATTTGAACCCACTAACCACAATGTTGGTCACATCCAAACTTCTCTAGATCATGACCAATCTTGTAAGCCTGTGAATAATAAATATGATTCACCACTTATTGAAATCATTGTTCCACCTTGTAATCAACTTACCAAAATTCAGTCCAGGATCAAGAAGTATTACAAATCCCTGAAGTTGCCACTTATCCTTCATGTCTATCCTCCAATTTTATTGATTACCTTTCTATGCTGAATGGAGAAGACCATGTTGCAGCTGAGAACCAACTGTAATCTTTTGAAAATTTCATTGATAATTTTCAAATTATGCATGAGGATGTAGTTATGAGGATATTTTGCAAATCTTTATTTGGAGATGCAACATTATGGTTTAGAAATTTGGAAGCTTGTTCCATTGGTTCATGGACTGAATTTCATGTTGCATTTTTGAAATATTGGTGTGAAAGAAAATATTTTGATCAGTATTTGATTGAATTAAATGATTTGAAGAGGAAGGAGGAAAAAACTCTTACCAGGTTCAACAAGAGGTTTCACAGTTTTTTCTACAGTATGCCTAAAGATATTTAACCTTCTGAAACTGCTGCCATGTTGTATTATATAAAATATCAACACCCAGGTCTTGTTTTTTATCTTTGTAAAAGGAGATCCTCATCACTAGGCCAGTTATTTGTTGATGTTAGAGAGATTGAGGAGAATTTTCGGGCCCGTGACAGACTTAAAGATCAAGAACAGGGCAAAGAATATGAATGTCAGAGATCATATTTGGGTTTACATTCTTTTCAGTATTGTGATCCATCATTTTCATATTTTAATTCTTCTTCGGATATTAAAACTACCAAGTCAACTTTTTCTACTATCAAATATTTAGGAAATTTATATCAGCAAGGTGATTCTCCATGTTCAATACAGAATTTTTCTAATTATGTATAGAAGGATGATTATGCTTTAATTTTTCTTGGAAATTTTCAAGAAGCTGATTTTGCAGAAGGTAATGATCAATTCATGGAAGAAGAAACTGATATTCCAAAATACCTTGCTGCTCATATAACTGATCAAAAATCTTTGTTTTCTTATGATGATAAAATTGGTAAGGAGTGTCAACAGTTTCCAGGACATCTTATTGCTCCTAATAATTATGATGTATTTAGTATTTAGTATTTATGAGATGTATTTATTTGAGCAAGAGGATAACAATGTTGTTAAGGTTGCAGATTTAACACAAAAACAATTTGACCAACAGTTTCATGAGGACATCGGATCCATTGTCCATGAAGAATCAGATCCCACTTATGGTAGTTGTGGCTCCAAATTACAACCTGGTTTCGAGAAGAAAAGCTTTATATCAGATGCTACGAAAATTATATCAACAAACTAGTATATGATTGTTATAACATAGAACTTGAAAGGGGAACTTTTTATCAAGAGTATATTTCAATTCAAGATCTCAAGAGCCATGGAGATAGTTTGTAGTCTTTTCCGGTTTCATTTTTAGATTTGCAGAAGGAAGATGTTTGCATAAAAAATGGACCAGTGAAAGATGAGGATATTATGAGACAATTCATCTATTTTGCACAACAAGAAAAGGTAGTGGTTGGATATTTTTATGATCCAATAGTTGATTGCATGGATTTAGTTTTTTCAAAGCTACCAAATGTTGAAAATTTCACTTTGACATCCATTTGCACCTATGAGTATAGATTGAATATGGATTTTTTTTGTAGCTGTTGTGTTCTTTCCACGTTTTCATACAAGAAGTTATGTCAATCAACAAATTTCTTGAATGGTTACTATGGAAATTTGCTTATACATGAGTAGAAAGTTTCAACAAATTAGAAGGAGAATAAGCTTGCTTTTCTGAGCATTTGGTTTGCAGTAGTTTAGTATGAAGAAAATACTCCATAGCCTAATAAAGGAACTCGGGTATAAATGTATATCTGAGTTTCAGTTGAAATAAGACAGGTAAAAAGGTTGGTAAAAAAAGTAAAGTGATTGGTGGCAAGGGGGAAAAAATAAAGAACTAAGGCACACAGTCTGTTGTTCTTAGAACCTCATAGAGAAGTGCTATCCCCAGTTGGATCTGATGCTGAATCTTAGGTCTACACCTCTTCCTTCTATTCCTCCATCAACCCATCCATCTATCAACCTAGTTTTTTACTTAGTTTCTCTTCCACGGTGTGTTGAGTCATTTTAATTTGTTTTTATCTTCCTATTTATTTTTCATCATTTCCTTTCTCTTTATAAGGTTAATACAAGTCATGGTTTTAATTGAATAAGACATATCACCATAGTTATGCCACTATTAGGTTGCAAATAAGTTAACTGAGGCCTTTGATGCAAAAATACACTGATTGCAAGAATGCCTCTATTCTTGCAAAAAACAGAAAACACATTGTTTTATTAGTTTTAATGTTAAAAAATATTTAAAAGTTTGAATTAAGATGTGTTGGCGCCTCACATGCATTTTCATCTCTTCGTGCGCTTGTGATCATGCATGTTTCCACCAGTTTAACAATCATTATAAAATTTGTGTTAAGGATCATGCATGTTTTCATATTGAGTGGTTATTATCGCAAGATTGTGTGTTATAATTATTGTAGGTGGTAAGGGAGCTTGAAACAACACATACATTCAACCATCACTTCTAGCAGAAGCATCTAGGGTTTCTCCTAAACCTAGGTGTTCATCTAAAGCTGCACAACAAGCTAAAAGGAAGACCACACCTAAAAAAGGAGGAACCCGATATGAGAAGGAAAAATCTATCAATCCACAAAGGGAGGAGATTCCTCAAAGACAATTAAGGTCCTCTACAACAAAAAAAAGGGAAAAAGAAAGTGGTAGGGTACATATCGGACAGGAAAAAGAACAGATCAGCCCAACATGTCCACTGTCACCTGGACCTTCTGAGGATAATCCTGTGGCCACTACCATGCACCAACCAAATAAAAAACTTAAAGTAAAACATGTAAAATTACAAGGAAATTATCAAAATCTGCAGAATAAAAATCAAAAGGTGTTGCCCAATTTTTTTGAAAAATATTGTTTTTGCTTGTTTTAGTCATTGGCCTTCGACGAGCCTTCTGAATAGTTGTGGGTGAATTTGTGAAAACCGAAAGAGGTTTGTTTTGGGAACAATCCTATTCACAAAAACTCTCTCATGTTTTACATAGGTATCACGGTTCAGGATAATCGAAGAGATCTTTGAGGTCGTTTTCCCATAAATTCGCCAAATGCTTTGTTTTTCCCTGTTTTAGTCATTGTCTTTCAGTGCGCCTTCTGAACATATGGAGGTGAATTTTTGAAAACCGAAAGAGGTTTTTGTTGGGAAAAATCCATTTCACAAAAAAATCTTTCAATTTTTACGCAAGTATCACGGTTCGGGAGAATTGAAGAGATATTTGAGGTCATTTTTCCCAAAAATTCGTCAAATGCTTTGTTTTTCCCTGTTTTAGTCATTGGATTTCGGCGTGCATTTTGAGAAACTGAAGGTGAGTTTGTGAAAATCGAAAGAGTTTTTTGTTGGGAAAAAGCCCATTCATAAAAACCTCTCTCCGTTTTACACATGTATCATGCTTTGGGAGAATCGAAGAGATCTTTGATGTCATTTTTCCCAGAAATTCACCAAATTCTGAGTGAGTTTTGTTCTAGTGTTAAAGGTACCTACAAGTTTTGGTCTACTTAGACATCCATGCAAAGTTGACTTCCAACAAAAAATTATGAAGACTTTTTTCTATGCATCTATTTTACTTCAATTATCAATAATGAGTTCGAGTTGCATTGATAGAATTTTGTTTTGGTTTAGTTAGAGGCACTGCTGCCACTTGTAATAAGTTGTTATATTTTGATAAAAACAATGTTTTTTGTTAAATTGTAATTGATTAGGAGTATGAACTGACACATCAAACCAACTCCACTCAATTTGAAGAAATACTTACACACTGTAATTAGGCAGTAACAATTAAGTTGTATCTACAGGATCTGATTGAAATCTAAAGATTGAACTTCAGAGTTGAGATCCTAGATAGGTAATCGAACCTCCTCTCAATGAGGATAAATAGATAGATCTATGAATGTAAAGGGTTTATTTTTTTGGGAGATCAAGCATCAGGATTTTGGTTGGGCCTTGAAGCATAAGACTGTTAAGTTTCCTACCTTGGTGAATATAATCTTTGGTGACAGATTGCGTTTTCTTCTCAAATCCGTCGTGTGTTATTAATCTTATCTAGATGAAAAATGGAAATGCATGAAAAGTGTTGTTTCCCTTCCTTTCAGCTATTGTTTCAATGAACCGTTTATTGCTATGCAGCCTGATTTCAACTATTGTTTTCAGTAAATATTTTATTTTAATACAACCTTGTTTGGATGATTTGTGTCAAGATACATGTTTTAGATCTGAAATATTATTTCAAGTCTGAAATTTCATACAACAAGAAATAAATGGTATGCTTGCTTGTATTTATCCACTGGAGGATGATCCCAACCAATAGAAAATGAAAAGGTGGAAGGGAAATAACATGTACCAAGCCATCCGTTTTTTCAAAGAGCTCATATTTTTCTTCATTAGTTCATTCATGTCTTTTCCTTTACATGTGAATAGAATTATCTTATGCTTTGTTTACTCAGATGATTATAATCCTACAATGGTAAAACCATCCTTGAGAAGATAATATATGCCCTCTTTCATTATTGATCTTAATCTCATTTCCTCATTTGAACCCACTAGCCATAATGTTGGTCATATCCAAACTTCTCTAGATCATGACTAGTCATGTAAGCATGTGAATAATAAATCTGATTCACCACTTATTGTAATCATCGTTCCACCTTGTAATCAACTTACCGAAATTCAGTATAGGATCAATAAGTATTACAAACCCTTGAAGTTGCCATTTATCCTTCATTCCTATCCTCCCAATTTTATTGATTACCTTCCTATGTTCAATGGAGAAGACCATGTTGCAACTGAGAAGCACTTGGAAGCTTTTAAAAATTTCATTGATAATTTTCAAATTATGCATGAGGATGTAGTTATGAGGATATTCTGCAAATATTTATTTGGAGATGCAACATTATGGTTTAGAATTTTGGAATCTTGTTCCATTGGTTCATGGACTAATTTTCATGTTGCATTTTTGAAATATTTGGTTGAAAGAAAAACTTTTGATGAATACTTGATTGAATTAAATGATTTAAAGAGGAAGGAGGATGAAGCTCTCACCACGTTCAACATGAGGTTTCATAGCTTTTATTACAATAATATTCCTAAGGATATTCTGCCTTCTGAAACTGCTACCATGTTGTATTATATAAAATCTCAACACCCTGATCTTTTTTTTTTTTTTATCTTAGTAAAAGGAGATCCTCATTGCTAGGCCAGTTATTTGTTGATTCTAAAGAGATTGAGAAGAATTTTTGGGCCTGTGAAAGACTTCGAGATCAGGAGCAAGATGAAGAATATGAACATCAAAGATCATATTTGGGTTTACATTTTTTTCATTATTGTGATCCATCATTTTTGGATTTTAATTTTCCTCCAAATCTTAAAACTATTGAGTCAGATTTTTCTACTATCCAAGATTTAGGAAATTTATATTAGCAAGGTGATTCTCCATGTTCAATAGAATTTTTTTCTAATTACGTATAGAAGGATGCTTATGCTTTAAATTTTCTTGGAAGTTTTCAATAAGTTGATTTTTCATAAGGTAATGATCAATTCATGGAAGAAGAACTGATATTCCAAAACACCTTTTTGCTCATACAACTGATCATAAATCTTTGTTTTTTTATGATGATAAAACTGATAAGGAGTGTCAACAGTTTCTAGGACATCTTATTGCTCCTAATAGTTATGACTTTTTTAGTATTTCGTATCTATGAGATGTATTTAGTTGAGAAAGAGGATAACAATGTCGTTAAGGGTGCATATTTAACACAAAAACAATTTGACCAACAATTTCATGAGGACATCATATCCATTTTCCATGAAGAATCAAATCCCACTTATGGTAGTTGTGGCTCCAAATTACAACCTGGTTTTGAGAAGCAAATTTTTATATCAACATGGATCAAACATTATTGAAGCAAACTATTATATGATTGTTATAACATAGAACTTGAAAGGGGCTTTAATTTTTTTTTATTATCAAGAGTATATTTCAATTCAAGATCTCAAGAGCCATGGAGACGGTTTGCAGTCTTTTTTGGTTTCATTTTTAGATTTGTAGAAGGAATATTTTTGCATAAAAAATGGATCAGTGAAAGATGAGGATATTCCAAGACAGTTCATCTATTTTGCACAACAAGAAAAGGTAGTGGTTGGATATTTTTATGATCCAATAGTTGATTGCATGGATTTAGTTTTTTCAAAGCTACCAATTGTTGCAAATTTCTGTTTGACATCCATTTGTAGCTATGAGTATAGATTGAATATGAAACTTTTGTTGCACATGTTGTGTTCTTTCCAAGTTTTCATACAAGAAGGTATGTTAATCAAAAAATTGTTTGAATGGTTACTATGGAAATATGCTTATACTTGAGTAGATAGTTTCAACAAATTAGAGTAGGAGAATAAGCTTTCTTTTTCTGAGCATTTGGTTTGCAATAGTTTAGTACAAATAAAATACTCCATATCCTAATAAAGGAACTGGGGTATAGTTGTAGATCTGAGTTTCAGTTGAAATAAGATAGGTAACCGGGTTGGTAAACAGAGTAAAGTGACTGGTGGCAGGGGGGAAGAAATAAAGAACTAATTTACATAGTCTGATGTTCTTAGCACCTCACAGGGAAGTTCTATCGCCAGTTGGAGACGATGTTAAATCCTAGTTCTGCACCTCTTCCTTCTATTCCTCCATCATCCCATCCATCTGTCAACCTCGTTTTTTACTTAGTTTCTCTTCCATGGTGTGTTGAGTCATTTTAATTTGTTTAATCATTTCCTTGCTCTTTATAAGGTTAATA
Source organism: Picea engelmannii (assembly GCA_009831015.1). NCBI lineage: Eukaryota > Viridiplantae > Streptophyta > Pinopsida > Pinales > Pinaceae > Picea > Picea engelmannii. Next base: position 370,403 of record ML782264.1, read on the forward strand.
CAAGTCATGGTTTGAATTGAATAAGACATATCACCATAGTCATTCCACTACTGGGTTGCAAACAAGTTAACTGAGGCCTTTGAAGAAAAAATACATTGATTGCAAGAATGCATCTATTCTTGCAAACAACATAAAACGTGTTGTTTTATGAGTTTTAATGTTCATAAATTATTAAAAGTTTGAATTAATATGTGTTGGTGCCTCACATGCATTTGCATCTCCTTGTGCATTCGTGATCATGCATGTTTCCAATAGTTTAAAAATCATTACAAAATTTGTGTTAAGGATCATGCACGTTTTCACCTTGAGTGGTTATTATCGCAGGATCGTGCGTTATAATTATTGCAAGTAGTAAGGGAGCCTGAAACAACGCATACATTTGACCGTCACTTCTAGTAGAATTTGCTAGGGTTTCTGCTAAACCCGGGTCTTCATATAAAGCTACCCAACAAGCTAAAAGGAAGACCACACCTAAAACAAGAGGAACTCGATCTGAGAAGGTAAAATCTATCACTCCACAAAGGGAGGCAATTCCTCGAAGACAATTAAGGTCCTCTATAGCAAAACATAGGGAAAAGGAAAGTGGAAGGGTACATATCATACATGAAAAAGAACAGGCCAACCCAACAGGCCCACTATCACCTGGACATTACAACCAAATAAATTTTTTTAAGTACAACATGAAAAATTACAAGGAAAGTATCAAAAGATGTAGAAGAAAAATCAAAAGGCGTTGTCCAAATTTTCTGAAAAACTATGTTTTTCCCTGTTTTAGTCATTGGATTTCAGCGCGCCTTCTGAATAGTTGGAGGTGAATTTGTGAAAACATAAAGAAGTTTGTTTTGGGAACAATCCCATTCACAAAAAACACTCTCATTTTTTACACATGTATCATGGTTTAAGAGAATCAAAGAGATATTTGAGGTCGTTTTCCCCATAAATTCACCAAATGCTATGTTTTCCCTGTTTTAGTCATTGGTTTTCGTCACGCCTTCTGAACAAATGGAGGTGAATTTTTGAAAACCGAAAGAGGTTTTTGTTGGTAAAAATCCCATTCACAAACCCCTCTCTCACTATTTACACAGGTATCACGGTTCAAGAGAATCAAAGAGATATTTGAGGCCGGTTTTCCCAGAAATTTGTCAAATGCTCTGTTTTTCCCTATTTTAGTCATTGGCTTTCGACGCGCCTTATGAATAGTTGAAGGTGAATTTGTGAAAAATGAAAGGGGTTTTTTTTGGCAACAAGATCATTCACAAAAACCTCTCTCTGTTTTACACAGGTATCACAGTTTGGGAGAATCAAAGAGATATTTGAGGCCATTTTCCCTAGAAATTCGCCAAATTCTGGGTGAGTTTTATTCTAGTGTTAAAGGTTGGTGTCCAATTTTTTGTCTACTTGGACATCCATGCAAACTTGAATGCCATAAAAAAATTATGAAGAATTTTTACTATGCATTTATTTTACTTCAATTATCAACAATGAGTTCCAGTTGCACTAATAGAATTTCGTTTTGGTTTAGTTAGAGGCACTGCTGCCACATGTAATAAGTTGTTATCTTTTGATAAAAACAATGTTTTTTGTTAAATTCGAATTGATGAGGAGTATGAACTGGCCAATAAACCCAAATCCACTCAGTTTGAATAAATAATTACACACTGTAATTAGGCAATAACAGTTAAGTTGTATCGACATGATCTGATTGAAATCTAAAGATTGAACTTCAGAGTTGAGATCCTAGATAGGTAATTGAACCTCCTCTTGATGAGGATAAATAGATAGATCTATGAATTTAAAGGGGTTTAGTTTTTTCGGAGATCAAGCATTAGGATTTTGGTTGGGCCTTAAAGCATAATACTTTTAAGTTTCCTACCTTGGTGAATATAATATTTGGTGACATATTGTGTTTTCTTCTCAAATATTTCGTTTGTTCTTAATCTTATCTAGATGCAAATTGGAAATGTATGCAAAGTGTTTTTTCACTTCCTTTCAGCTATTGTTTTAATGAATTGTTTATTTGTATGCAACCTGATTTCAACTATTGTTTCTAGTAATAGTTTATTGTAATACAACCTTGTTTGGATGATTTGTGTCAAGATACATGTTTTAGATCTGGAATATTATTTCAAGTCTGAAATTTCATACAAAAAGAAACAAATTGTATGCTTTCTTGCATTTCCTTTGTTTCATTCTTCATATTTTTACCTGCTCACCAAATTTGCATTCCACCAACTAAGGGAAACCTTACAATGATATCGTTGAACAATCCAACCAAATCTCTACCCTTGAAAACCTATCTCTCATCTCACCGACAAACTTAATTCATAAAAAAATAGTCATTCCAACACTTGAGGTGGCCTAGCTCTTCCCATTAGCAGTCAGGTGCAGACCTTAGGACCAATAGATAGCATGGGGACCAAAGGTGAGAGAGGGATGTTTTTTGTTGTTAGTCATTTGACTTGACACGTGTCACTTTCACTAGTCACTAGATGGCTAAACATATAATTCCTCTCTATAACATGGTAACACACATGAATATGTGAGGACACATGGAAAGCTATCCATCACATGCAACCAAACCTTGGAAATGATTTGAAGATTGTAGAAAACAATAGCACATGAATGGCTTTCTTGACTACATAAGAATGTGGTGACCTTTTGCACACATGGATACTATGGTTATTGAACTATGATTTGTCATGCAATTCACTACATGGATCAAACATAATACACATGGTTTTAGGCCTATTTTCTGCCCTAGTGTCTTCAAGATATGGATATCCTCACGACTGGCTCGGCTACTCGATATGGCTACTAGATTGTTGGTATAGGTGCTGCTAGTATTGTTGCCTTGAGGACCTGTAAGGTAGCTAGAGAGGTAGTAGGGGGGCCTAGAGGGCCCATAGTGATAATAGTGGAGGTCATTCAATGTAAGGTGGACTAGGTCCACTATATTATTAAATAAGGCCCACTATGGTAGTTAGATATAATAAATGTAAG
>ML782264.1:378645-397105 GCA_009831015.1 Picea engelmannii
TGTGATGGACAAACTAGATCTACTCGGACCTCTCTCAAGTGGGATCGATCAATAGTCTAGTTTTTCTCTCATATCGCGTAGTCTCCCATTCAATTTTTTCATCATCCCACTAGTAGGGTGCTATCAGAGCCAATCTAGAGTTTCCACGTGGATAGGTGGAACCCATCAAAGGTTCCCCAAATCATATCAAATTTGGGTGAAACATGTCCCACTTGTCTTGCACATTAGTGCTAGTGTGGGCTAATGATAAGGTGTCATGTGTCCATGGTGGTGTTACCCTAAAATGATCATGACTCAGTTGATTTCCACTTTCGAGCACAACGAGATCAATGGTCCTCATTTTATCTCATGTTCCTCCAATGAACAACTAAGATTAGTCTTTGTATTCATCTCATTAGAGTCATGTTTGAGCTTGATCCTTCAACACTTTGAATGGACCATTGTTGGCCCTTGACCAATTTTGGAGGGATCTGGTCAAGTTTGACCTATTTTTAGACTTTGACAGCGTGTCGAAAGAGGAGTGGAAGATGAAGCGAAGATCACAGATCTCGACCCCTTTTTTTGGTCCTTTTTAGGTTTTTGGGATTATGTAACGAGCATGGGATGTCGGTCCATGGGTTTACCCATGTTTAGGCCTATTTTGTGATGTATAAATAGATGTCTAGGCTATGTAAGAAAAGAAGGAAAAAAAGGGATCTATGTGATGTGAGGCTGATAAGATAAGTGCTAAGTGCAAGTATGGTTTGTAGATGCTCTGTGCATACTGTGAGAGACTTGCAGAGCTAGGTGCAAGTTATTCTAACAGCCTGTGAAGTGATTTGTGCTGTAATGCAAGGAAGGAGAATCTAGTGAGGTGCACATATCTCCTGTCCTAGGCGAAGTAGGGTTTTGAATATCTGTGCTTGTAACCAATTGATTGAAGACAATAAAGAAGAAGAGTTGGTGGACATAGCCCCGGGGTGGGGGTGAACCACGTAAACACTGTGTTGTTCTTCTTTGTGCTTGTCTTGATGTGTTTATAACTTCTCTTACTAAGTACTTTGATAGAGATAGATAAATATGTTGATGCTTTGTGCTAATGATGTGTAAGAATGTTAGACCTGACCTATATGAAGGTGCTTAGTGCTTGATTTGCTAGATATAACCTGCCTGTTTATGATGAAGTGCTTAAATACATCAGATCTGAGTGAATGATGTGATGCTCTGTTCTATTTGCGCAGTAGTTATTGGTTGAATATTGATGAATTGTTGATGCTAAAGTGCTCTATTAAGTATTATAATCACAGATCCGTGTCCCAACTAAGGTTGTAGACACTTGAGTCCTGCAACCACCCATGCCTATACCTTAGGTGAGACTTCATTCGCTTCGCAGGTGTTGTCGAAAAGGTCGGTAGTTAGGGTTTTTTTGGTGTGTTGTTGTAGCATTGAACCCTGGGTCTATCCCTGTGCCAACAATGGTTACATTGTCAGGAGCTGAAACTGTGATTGTTGGGAATTGAAGAGAAGTTATGTACGTAGACCTACTGCTGAAGTGTGCAATATCGGACCTGAAACTATGATTGTTGGGAACTGAGAAAGAAGAAGCTTTGTGTAAAGATTCAACCTGATATTGTGAAAGATCTATGCGTAGATCTGTTTTCCCAGTACGCAGCATTCTACTTGACCTGAGGAGCTCTGTACCAAGAAAAGAGGTCAGATTTGAAGAAAAGAGGTAAGATCTGTAAGCTATGTGCTCTAATACAGGTAAGAATAGTGAAAATTTATAGATCTGAAGGCTTTGTTCTTTATAGAAGTAAGATTAGTGGAAATTTTTGTTTCAAAAGTATGAATCTAGGTATGTTTGATAGATTCTATTCTAGCTTGAAAACTAGGGTATTAATAGATGAAAGAAGATTTGATATGAATAGATCTGATATGAATAGTGAAATATATGTTATACCTATGCATAGAAAGAATGTTTGGACCAACAAATGGATGCAGGATCCTAGAAATAATTTTTTTCAGGTTAGCTCCTATGATCCTAGCACGCAGTACATGAAAGGATGGAGATCATTTAAACGAAAGAGAGGATTAACCCTATGTTACAGTTGCAAAAGACCGGGACATATTTCTAAGGAATGCCCTGGGAAAAGACCTAATTGTATTTGTTGTAAAGCTATGGACCATGAAGTGTTGGATTTACCTAGAATGATTGCTAAGCTGGAAGGAATGAATTTGAATAAAGAAAACCCTAAGGTAGATCCAGAAATAGAAGAACCCCAGAAAGAATCAGAGAAAGTATTGCTACAAATAAATGAAACCCTGAACGACCACCGATATGTCAGATTATCGAAGATCTTTAAAGAAAAAGAATGCCTTGAGGAAAGAATAGGAGACTTCGACATTGACTGTGTTCTAGATGAGGAAACACAGGTGAATATTATGACAGAAAGAACTTGGGAACTTTTAGGAAAGCCTGCTATGATTCCTTCATTAGGAGGAATAGGGTTATTCAGAGGAAAGTTGATAAACCTATGTGGAAGGCTCGCTCAGATACCTATGACTGCCAATGGAACTTTGATAGAAGAAGATTTTGAGATTATTAAATTTATCGAGGACAACACCGCATTTACCATATTATTAGGAAAACCTTGGATTGACAGAGATCGAGCCAGACGAAAGGAAGAAGAAGATTTTTTGGAGTAGAAGAAGCAAGAATTAAAATATTTCATGACTAGAAGGATCGCACACTTGGTCGAAGAACAACAGAACATATCGAAGCTATTTAACACTAGATACCCAGATTTCAAAGTTGCAAGAACACTAGAGGATCCACAAAAGATTGAAGTACCTATCCTAGACAAAGAAGAAGTATTATTCGGGAACCCTAAGGAAGAATCTCAATAACGCGAAGTGACTAGGTCAAAAGAAGACAAAAATCAGAATGGAAAAAGGAATAATGAGACGAAGCTCACTAGAAATAAGGCTAGAAAGTTAAGTAAGAAGAGAGCCAAGATCTATAAGTTGCAGAAGGCTCTAGAGGGAACCTCACAGAAGAAAAAATTGAAAAATTGGAGCTTCGCCAGGATATCAGAACAACAACACATGGCACTTCGCCATGGTGAAGTAATATAGTCATTGGGGACATTATAATCATTAGATCAATGCTCCGAACGGATAGAAAGACATTTATGGCCAGCCAAATCTCCATCTGACCGTTGGGACCACGCCATAACAAACAGAACTGAGTTAATGAAGGCCTCATACCCATTGCAAGCGACCCATTGTCGAGTTACCTATTTATCCCACCGCGCCACTCATCGAGAACACTTTTTCCAATTGCAAATTTGAGCCCACATACTAAGTTGAATTTATACAGTGATCATCATGATTCTACTCTCTATCTCATTACTGTGTCTAAGATACCCCCCGAACCTGAGATTGTTAACCCTGAGTGTGTATGTCGGACGAGTTGAGCACTGCAGAAAAAGTTGTTGAGGAAGTCTTGATCGACCTCATGACTAAAAGAGTCATGTCGATGTCTACAGGTATACAAGCATCATCCACGAGAGGAATGCCAACCTCTCCATCCACTGCTCGCGGCACAGGACTATCTCGGTCGTCCGATGAGAAGAAAACTAAGCACATGGATGACTTAGCGAATGCTAAACTGATTTGGACTATCTTACCCACCTATATACAACCTTTAAGCAGTGTTGTAATCCCTGAAAACGTACCTAGAGATTTCGAGTACGCCTTGGTCATTGCATACCTCCCGAAGGGGATATGCACAGTGTGAGCAGACCAAGATAATATCGCAGTGTTGAATTTTAGCGACTTCAACTTCAGAGATCGCAAAGTCTACAACATGTTAGCCCCACATAAGTATTTGACTAGAAAAAAAGGGAAAATCTCAAAGGTAATTCCCCAAGCATGGACCCATAACCTCATGCAGTCCACCCTACTCAACGTCATGAAAATTCCCCACTTCGGAAGACACCAAGAGGTGAATGCATGTGTTAAGTTGTTTTTGTCCTATTACCATGGCGGATATTTGTGGCTAAACCGCCATATTACAATTGATCCGACCTTGATCAATCGACTCACGGGTTTGAGTATGCAAGGACCTGACCCATAGGATTTCTATCCTCGAAAAGCCATGGACTGCACTCTGACACAAAGGATCAAGGACACTTATGGCGATGTCGAGAAGGGAACGTGAGTCTACAAGGTAGCCTCTATTCAGAATGGTGCAGTGTGCCTCGTCTGTCATTTGATTGCAGGGAAGTTAGTACACAAGAACCGACCCACCCAAGTGATTGGTTTTGTAATCGACCTCGCAGGGAAGTGCGTGGAGGGCCTACAAATGAATTCGGTGAAGTACCTAGTGAACCGATTGGAACTTGACTGCAGAGAAGCGCAAGATCAAGGATATGAATTCCATTTCAACTGGATCTTGATCATGATCACTTTCATTGCCTGGGAGATGTTGGAAGGTGCGACCTTCTCGGACATCGAGCCTTTCGAACCATTGGTCGTGAAGTTCAGTACATTGTGGTACTCAAGTGACATGAATAAGCAATGACAGTGAAATGCCATGTTCCATACATACTACAATCAACTGAATATAGCCATACAGTCTGAGCCTCACATGACGCCGAACATTATACATTGATTTAGGCCTTTGATGAAGTTCAACACTAATTGACATTTCATTTATATCACAGCATGAGCCGACAAGCACAAGAAACAAATTCAATCCTACTATAAGCTGACAGAGGAGGACTTAGAGGATATTACTAAGGAATGGTTTGCTGACCTTCTTATTCCAGCCGACCCTATAGAGATATCCGACATCAACATCCCAGAAGTTGCGCAGGATACACCCAGACCTAGCAAAACAAGGAAGAATGACGAAGTACAAGATTTAAGCAGTGCCTCGGTAAAGACTACTTCCATGTCACTAGAGAAAGGAGGTGATGGCGAAGAGATATATGGAAAAGAAGTTGAACAAAGGAAAGGTGAAGTAACACCCCTTAGAAATGAGGAGGACCCCTCGAATAAAAGGAAAGTTTCCCCTCCGAAACCTTCATCTCGGAAGAGATCAAAAGCTCCTGTAAGTAAGATGTAGACCGTCATCACCTCTGATGATTTCAATTTCATCATAACAACCCTAAATGATGCTTCGCTGGAGATAGCAGAGAAGCAATAAGCTAAGCATGAGGATATGTACAATAGAATTGAGGTCGAACTCCGAGGGGTGCATCAGGCACTACAATTCAGTTGCGCAGTCTCCATTACGCCTCTACCACTGGGAACACTGGAACCTTGATATCAGCCAACCCAACTCCATTGGCTCGTTGATACAGTCGAAGCTCGCCTTCGATGAGCACAAGAGGAAACAATGCAAGCCACCCAGGCTTTGGTACAAGTACATGGAGTACTTGTAGAACAATGTCGTGCTGTCGATCAGGAAAAGAGTGCTCTCTAAGTGAAGTTTGATGAAGAAAAGGCACAACTGCAGAAAGACAAGAAACATTTGCTCGTTGAGCAACTCAAAGTGAAGGAAGCGGTCAATAGAGCACTGCGCTCTGTGACTCTCATAGAAGTAAAGGCAGAGGATCAAGTCACGAAGCAAGTAGGGAAACTTGAATAAGTGATCCAACAACTGGAGAAACACATCGCAGACCTAGAACTATGCACTATGCCCAAGATCCCATAGGAAGTAAAGGACCAAAGAGAAGAAACTTCCAGGAGCACATTTGAAAGGATAAAGGCCCTTACCTTAGAATGCAAGAAATTTGTTGATCGTAGTGCCCAGATATATGAGAAAATTACCGAGAACCCAGAGTTGCAGGCACTGGAGTCGCAACTCCAGGAAGCAAAGCAACACACAAAATCACTACAGGAACAACTGAAAGCCCCGACAACTGTGGAGAGAATGAAGAGATCTCAAGAGTATCGAACCACCCAACAGTAGATCCATGCTATCCAAAGCAGAGTTCTGGAAGTAACTCAGAGACTTCGACCTGTACAAGACAAGTCTTACCAATTTTTCTTAAAGGTCGAGATCCAGGGAGCAGAATTGGAGTAGGATAGAACTGCAGCATAACAACGCCTGGAATGATGTAATGTCCCCAAGGCCGAGCCCTGTTGTAAATCATGTTCTGAAAGGAATTGTGATTATGTTTTATAGGCTGGTGAGACAAGTTTATATAAGTTGGTGGCTTATGTGTTTGTTAGGCCAGAGAGCCTAAGAATTGAAGGCCAAGAGCCTGCTTTTGTATATGTAATCATGCAGAACATTAATAAAAATGTAAACACCATTGCGTGAAAACCGACCACGATGAATGAGTGAAGGGGGACTGAGCTTCCACAGAGTGGGAAAGGAATTAGGGGCTGGAAGGTGGGAAGAGGGGATAAATGTTGAGCCTAGGGTCTTAAGCCTTGGGAATAATATTTTTATATTGTTCCAAAAAGACATGTGAATAATATGTCTTATCCTAAGTTCTTTTTTGGAAGGACAAGCAACTTCCAAATGGAAGCAATGCATGCTGAAGGAACGCATGCAGTTGCATGGGTGACACGTGTCAACCTTAGCGCATGCAATAAAAGGATGAGATGAGTCGTATTGGGGTTCAAATCCTCCATTCTATCCGATATTCTGAATGGTACGACCCATCTGACCTCTGCAAGAGATACCCCGTACGCCCTCTGAACTAGAAAAGTCTGTGTGTTGATTTTGGGATAGACTGTGCTGATTTCTGGAAGGCCCGTGTTAGTTTTCTGAGTTGGCTGTTGTGGCCACGCAGTGTTGGAATGAACATGGCTTGCTGGCTAGTGTAAGTTCATGTTGATCCTGTGTATGACCTCTCTCTAGGTGAGGGAGGTGACTGTTGTTGGAAGAGGCAGGTTGTCAGGCTTGTGAGCAACTCTCTCCAGGTGAGAGAGTTTGCTGGGAAGTGGTTTCTTTCAGAGAGTGTCTAGCACCAGCTTTGGGCTCAGAGAATTCCTGATCTAGCTTGTTGCTGAGACCCAGAGAGAGAGGTGTAGCACCGATGGACTGTGCTTGTGAAGGTGTATACTCCTGGGCGGAACAGGCATGTGGGGAATGAGAGTCTGGAAGTAGTGGGTGTAAGATGGCATCCTGGGAAGAATCCTTCCAGACATTCTGTGTTGTTTTCCCTGTAACCTCAACCTAGCCTAGGATTCCTTGCCTTGGGGTGGAGCTTAGTCCCAGCTCAGGGGTGACCCACTATTGAGCTTGATGAGCAGTGAGGTATAAGGCTGGGAGGTTCGTAGAAGGCCTTCATGTGGTTGGTGGAATCACTAAGGTTTTCAAAGATAAGTATCAGCTTATGTATTAATTATATTTTGAAAGATTGTTTTGGTTACATTTATCATGTATTATGTTGTGCATATGAATTAATGTTAATGCCATTGATTGTTCTATAATAGTAGTAATTCTTATGTTTACTCTGAGTTTAATTATGTTTCATATTCTTAAATGCATGTTAAGAAATAAGTATGAGTTTGTTATTCATCGAAGTAGCACCTTCCTGGCCCTGGAAGGGGGTGAAAGTGCGTTACAGTTTGGTATCAGAAAGAGTGTTACAGTTTGGTATCAGAGCTAAGGTTTCAACGTTGAGCCTAGATGGGCCAGTTGAGTGGTCTTTGGACCAAGGGTGTGAGAAGAAATTGTGTCTGGAGGACCAATTTCAGACCTTGGAATGCTCCAGAGTGTCAAGGAGTTACTTGACGTGCTTACAAGCTCAGTAGGTATAGCGGGGTTATGAAACCGCAACCGGTGTGGTATATGGCCACAGGGAGAGAGGACTCCACATCATAAGTATTGGAGCCTTAGGATCTGTTCCGGAGCGAAGGTGAACCCTTGTGACTGTCAGATCTGGAAAGCATGCACATGGTTTAAAAACCCTTTGGAGTTGCACAGGAACGTGGAAACCGTGATACGCAAAATCCAAAATTCGTCAGGACTATCCATCGGGGGGAACACGTGGCTGTCGGACGACATTTCGACACCTGAGAAACCAAAAAGGGAAGACCCTTGTTTTCACAAGTCGTGAATTAGTGAAACCTGAAATCCCGAAATGATCTACACCATAGATCGTAAGAGAGGAATTGACCGTCGGATTCGGTGGAAGATTAGATCGTAATTTCGATATTTCGGCAACCAGAAGTTCGAGATGTGTGGATGCACGAACTTCGATGCCCGAAACCCCGAAACGCCAAAAAGATCTGCACCGTAGATCTGAGGAAGGCCTAACCATTGGATTTCTTTTACGAAAATGGACATGGACACGTGGGTGTGTACCACGTGCCAGTGGTTCGAAAAGAAAAGCGAGAGTGGTGGGACCCGATGACATCACCAAGGATGACATGAACCCTCCTGAACATACCACATGCCACCATGGTTGTGGGAAGCAACTGTGATGTGTGGGCCTAGAGGGTAAAGTAAATCATGATTTTGGCATTCGTAAAGGAAGATCACAAAGGCCCAACACTTCAACTCGTGAAGTCGTGAGTTGCGAGAGGTGCTAGCACTTAGCCTAGCCTACAGTTACATGTAGCAGGTGCTAGCGAGGAGGGAGCCTTACCCGTATCGCATCTTGGGTATCAACGTTTGGAGGAAGAAGAGTCGAGGGTCTTCAACTCACGAACTCGCGAAATTGTGAGTTGCGAAAGATGCCTTTGGTTATGAGGGTAGGAGGAAAGAGGGAACTATCACCCGAAAACCCTAAAACCCGTAAGAAAGTATGAGAGTCTCGTGGGTCGAAGTCCTGAAATCTTGAAACCTTCAGAGATAGAAGAACCGTAGTATATTTTAAGGGCGACAGCTGTGCTATGGGCCCGGAGAGCAAGGAGACCGAATTTTCAAAATTCGGGAATTGAGGCAACAAATATTGGGAGTTGCTGCATCGTGAACTTCCGGTTCATGAAATTATGAAAGGATATGGACCGTTAGATCCAACTCATCGAGTATCGTTGGATCCTATACAAGAAACTGTGTATCGGATTTCGGGGATTGTAGTGACAAGAAGTTGGGAGTCACTGCATAGTGAACCCCCGGGTATCGAAAGCCTGAAGTCCTGAAGTCCCGAAAATTGGAGAGCCGACAGAGCTCAAAAAACTTTGTGAAGTCAAAATGTTTTCTCACTCACGTTGGTTTATGATTATTGTGATTTTATTAAAGGTTTAATGCCTAACAAAATTCGGTTGACTGCATGTTGTGTGTGCAGAGTTCAACGAGTGACAGGACAACCAAGAATCGACGCCGAGTATAGAAATGGAAGAGGTGCGAATTTCCTCCATTTCAGAGGACGAAAGAGAAGGAACGGATGTCAACCTGGGAGTCGAAGGATCGAACTCCAATGGGCATGGAAGAGAATTAGACAAGGAAGGACACATAATGAAAATCATTGAAGGATTGCAAAGGGATGCCCAGGCTCGCTGAGTTGGTAGCCGAAAGCTCATGAAAGTCAGGGATCGACAAGGTGAATTCAACTTAAAAATGTTGAAGAGCCTGGAAAGAATAGAAAGGAAATTGGAGAAGGGGAGAGACTCAAGCAAGACAGAGAGTCGCAGGACCCCTGAGAGGAAAAGAGATCAAGAAGTGTCAGGACCCCTGAGAGGAGAAGAAGATCGAGGAGTGGTAGCAGACATCATTGTCGCTCCCAAAAGCATTCCAGTAGGGAGGCACATAGTAGTTCAAGCCCATCCCCTACCAGAAAATATCGAAAATCTGGAGTGGATGAATTAAAAGGGGAGATGAACAAGATCAAGCCTCCAACATTCGATGGTGAACATAAGAAGGAGGAAGATGCCGAAACATGGTTGCTGGGCATGAGGAAATATTTCCAACTACAGAATTATTCCACTCATGCAGAAGGAAGAATTGTGATGTATCAACTGAAAGGAAAAGCATCCATGTGGTGGGATCAGTTTGTGCAGGTGCAGCACATCAGGGAGAAAGATATCACTTGGAAGGAGTTCAAAATGTATTTGGAGAAGAAATACCTGACTAAAGGATACTATGACAGAAAGCTGAAGGAGTTCTTCAAACTCAAGCTAGGTAACATGACCATTGATGAATACGAACGAAGTTTCTTGGAACTACTGAAGTATGTTCCATTCATCAAAGATGAGGCTGTCAAGATTCAGAGGTATCTGAGTGGACTGCCACCTTCCATGGGTGACAAGATTCAGTATGATGATACTAAGACTATGGAAGAAACAATAAGAAGGGATAAATGCTTATATGAACAGCAAATAGAAAAGCCTACCATTCGGAAGGCTTGGGATGACCAGAGGAAGTTTAAGAAGGAACAGAGGGAGAAGGGAAACAAACCTTCCTTTTTCAGAAAAAGTATTCAGGGACAACCATCATTTAGAGAGCCGAGAATGGCTGAAGAGGGGGAACAAAGACAAAGACAAATGCCCATTCAGTGTCGAGGCTGTAAAGGAAAGCACAACTACAGAGATTGTCTCCATAAAAATGGTAAAGCAAGAATTGTCCATACTGTTCAGCAAGCTGAAACAGTGGAGGATATGGGCAACAAAATGCCAAGGATATACGCAGCCTTGGAAAACAAGCAAGCATAATTTCAATCGCAAATGATTGAAGTGGAAGGTATGATTAACAACTGACCATTTATTATTTTAATTGATTCAGGGGCTAGCCATAGTTATGTAGATCCTAGGGTGGTGGAAATTTTTCATTTATCAAGAAGAAAACATGAAAAGTCTTGGTTAGTGCAGTTGACTATAGGAACCAAGAGGAAGGTCACTGAGTTGATTAAGTCTTGTTCCGTAGACATGGGTGGATTGAGCACTAAGACTGAATTAAATATTGTACCTTTAGGGTCTTATGACTACTTAATTTGGATGGACTGGTTGGACCAACACCATGCCCTTCTAGACTGTCGTAACAAGAGGTTTACATGCCTGGATGAAGAGGGAAATCAGAAAACAGTCCAAGGAATTTTGAGAGTTGTGGCTGTCAGAGAAATCTCAGCCATGTAGCTGAAGAAGTGCTACAGGAAGGCCTGTCAATTATTTGCAGCCCATATGGAAGAAGCATCCATAGATGCAGTCTCAAATATAGGAGACTAGGAGGTACTCACAGAGTTCAAGGATGTATTTCAAGGGGTACCTGGACTACCTCCGAAGAGAGACATCAATTTTTCTATAAATTTGATGCCAGGAGCAACTCCAGTTTCAAAAGATCCTTATAGAATGAGTACGCCAGAGATGAAAGAGTCACAACTGCAGCTTGAAGAGCTTCTAAAGAAGGGGTATATTCACCCCAGCGTGTCACCTTGGGGAGCCCCGATCCTATTCGTGAAGAAGAAAGATGGGACGTTGAGGCTGTGTATTGATTTTCGACAGTTGAATAAGGTAACTGTCAAAAACAAGTACCCTCTGCCAAGGATCGACGATCTTTTTGATTAGTTGAAGGGTGCGAAAATATTTTCAAAGATAGATCTCAGATCCAGATATCACCAGGTAATTATAAATGATGAGGACATCAACAAGACTGCCTTTAGAGCAAGGTACGGTCATTACGAGTTCACAGTGGTGTCGTTTGCACTGTCAAACATACCTGTTGTTTTCATGTGCTTAATGAATGGTGTATTCAGGGACTATTTAGACAAGTTTGTCATAGTCTTCCTGGATGACATCTTGGTGTATTCCAAATCAGAGGAAGAGCATGAGCAACACCTGAGAATGGTGCTGCAAGTGTTGAGAGAACACCAGCTGTATGCCAAGATGAGCAAATGCTCAATTTATCAAAGGCAGATCCATTACTTGGGACATATTATTTCAGAAGAAGAGATTGTTGTGGATCCTGAAAAGGTTGAGGCCATCCGAGAATGGTCAACGCCAAGGAACGTGGCAGAAGTTAGATATTTTATGGGTCTGGCAGGCTACTACAGAAGGTTTATAGCAAGGTTCTCAAGGATAGCTCACCCTATCACTTCCTTGCAAAGGAAGGAGAAGAAGTTTAAGTGGAATGAAGAGTGTGAGAGAAGTTTCCAACGATCGAAGTAGCTGTTAACCAGTGCTCCAATCCTGAGAATTGCAGATCCAAATATGGATTTCGTGGTGTGCACAGATGCGTGTAAGGAGGGGTTGGGAGGAGTTCTCATCCAAGAGGGATTTGTAATCTGTTATGAGTCTAGGAAGATGAAAGAGCATGAAAGGAATTATTCCACTCACGATTTGGAGCTGGCAGCAATCATCCACGCACTGAGGAAATGGAGACATTACCTCATGGGAAGGAGATTCGAATTGAGAAAAGACCACAATGGTTTGAAATATTTATTTGATCAACCGACTTTAAACGCCAGGCAAACCAGATGGCTGGAGTTTATGTGCGAATACAAATTTGATATTAAGCATATCAAGGGTAAGGAAAATAAGGTGGTTGATGCACTCAGCAGAAAAGTGCACGATTTACATGCTTCAACTATTAGCATGTACAGGAATGATATTAAGGACATAATTTTGGAAGCTGCAAATGTCGATTTGCAGTACAGAGATTTGATAGCAAAGCTACAACAACATGAGAGACCACATGAAAATGAAAGTTACACCTTTATAGCTGATGGATTACTTCTATATAAAAACAGAGTGTATGTACCCAATGTCCAAGAATTGAAGCTGACAGTTCTAAAAGAAATGCATAACGTGACTTATGCTGGACATCTTGGATATCAGAAGACTGTGGCAGCAGTCAAAAGCCATTACGTTTGGCTGGGTATAAAGAAATAAATCGCTGAATACATCACCAGATGTATGGAGTGCTAGAAATTTAAGACTGAGCATAGGCACCCAGTAGGGTTGTTGCAACCTTTACCCATTCCTGTGTGGAAATGGGAAGTGGTGACAATGGATTTTATTACGGGATTGCCTAGAACAAGCAAGTAGCATGATTCAATAATGGTGGTGGTGGACAAGCTTACAAAATCTGCCCATTTTATTCCACTGAAAACCACTCAGAAGGAAGCAGATGTTGTTGAGATCTTCTTAAAAGAAGTGGCACGCTTGCACGAAATTCCTAAGATGATTGTGTCTGATAGGGACCCGAAATTCACCTCGAATTTCTGGAGAGGATTGTTCAAGGGATTCAGAACGAAGCTGAATTTTAGTACAACATATCATCCCGAGTCTGATGGATAGACGGAGAGGGTGAACAGAGTAATAGAAGACATGCTGAGAATGTATGTGATGGTTAAACCATCAAGGTGGGAAGACTACCTGCATTTGGTAGAATTCACCTATAATAATGGGTATCATGCATCGTTGAAAATGAGCCTGTTTTAAGAACTTTATGGAAGAAAGTGAAATACTCTAGTGAGATAGGATAATCCAGCTGATAGAGCAGTAGTTGGGCCAGAGATGCTCAAGGAAATGGAGGACCAAATGATAAAAATTAAACAGAATTTGAAAGATGCCCAAAACAGGCAGAAAAGCTATGTTGATAAGAACAGAACCCACAGAGAATTCAAAGTGGGTGATCATATTTTCCTGAAAGTGAAAACTAAATGAGTTCCCTGAAGCTGGGAAGTTGCGCCAAGTTGGCAGCAAGATTTTGTGGGCCATTTGAAATCCTGGAAAGGATTGGGCCAGTTGCATACATGCTTTCATTACCTGCATCTATGACTGTACATAATGTGTTTCATGTTTCATTGCTTAAGAAATATATACATGATGCTAATCATGTTATTGACTGGAATGTGGTTCAGGTGGAACCAGAAGGTGTCCTGCAAGTGCATCCTGTGCGCATATTGGATAGGAAAAACAAATAGCTCCGGAATCGAGCTATAGGGCCTGTAAAGGTCCAGTGGACCTGGTATGGTCCTGAGGACGCGACATGAGAGCATGAAGATGCTATGCGGGCAGAGTACCTGCATATTTTTGAACATTTTGAAAAGCTTGCAGACGCAGTGTCAAGTTTCACTGAGGATAGTGCAGAAATAAGGGGAGGGGGATTGTAATGTCCCCAAGGCCGAGCCCTGTTGTAAATCATGTTCTGAAAGGAATTGTAATTATGTTTTATAGTCTGGTGAGACAAGTTTATATAAGCTGGTGGCTTATGTGTTTGTTAGGCTAGAGAGCCTAAGAATTGAAGGACAAGAGCCTACTTTTGTATATGTAATCATGCAGAACATTAATAAAAATGTAAACACCGCTGCGTGCAGACCGACCACGATGAGTGAGTGAAGGGGGACTGAGCTTCCATAGAGTGGGCAAGGAATTAGGGGCTGGAAGGTGGGAAGAGGGGCAAGTGTTGAGCTTAGGGGCTTAAGCCTTGGGAATAATATTTTGATATTGTTCCAAAAAGACATGTGAATAATATGTCTTATCCTAAGTTCTTTTTTGGAAAGACAAGCAACCTCCAAATGGAAGGAACACATGCTGAAGGAATGCATGCAGTTGCATGGGTGACAAGTGTCAACCCTGACACATGCAATAAAAGGCTGAGATGAGATGTGTTGGGGTTCGACTCCTTCATTCTATCTGAGCTTTTGAATTGTACGACCCGTCCGACCTATGTAAGAGATACCTCGTACACCCTCTGAACCAGAAAAGTCTGTGTGTTGATTTCTGTAGTGTCCCCAAGGCCGAGCCCCGTAGTAAACTCTGTTCTGAAAGAAATTGTAATTATGTTTTATAGGCTGGTGAGCCAAGTTTTTATAAGCCGGTGGCTTATGTGATTGTTAGGCCAGAGAGCCTAAGGGTTGGAGGCCAAGGGCCTGATTTTGTACTTGTATGTATGCAGAACTTTTAATAAAATTGTAAACACCGCCAGGTGCAGACCGACCACGATGAATGAGTGAAGGGGGACTGAGCATCGACATAGTGGGCAAGGAATTAGGGGCCAAACCTAGGGGGCTTAAGCCTGGGAATAATATTTTAATATTATTCCAGAAGAACATGTGCATTTTATGTTTTATTTTTATCCTAAGTTCCTGGCAAAGGGAAAACGTGCAAGGGGATGCATGCTGATGGAACGCATGCAGTTCTAAGGGTGACAAGTGTCATCCCTGGTGCATGAAAATAAAACGGCCAGGATGAGCCATGAGAGGGATTCCTTCTCCATTCGACCCTCGACTGCCAGAAGGTGGACTGGTCTGACTCCTGCAGAGAAACCCTTGTGCATCCTCTGAACCGAAAAGGCGTGTATCGGTGTTGTTCTGGGATAGCTGGTACATCCCCTGTCTGAATAGTTCGAATCTGTGTTGACCCCTACATGGATTTTTTGTCACGCATCCCCAACAACCAGAGCGTGAGTCTATCCTGTGTTGGCGGATTGGGAAATAAGAAGTGACCTGCCATTGTTAAACCTGTTGGAAAGCCCGTGTCTGTTTTCCCCCTGGGTTGTTGTGACCACGCAGTGCTGGACTGTGTGGGGTCTTGTTGGCTAGTGGTACAATTCTCTCTCCAGGTGAGAGAGGTGATTGAGATTGGAAGAACAGGTTGTTGGCCTGTGAGCAATTCTCTCCAGGTGAGAGAGTGCACGGAGGAAGGAGAGGACTCCTGGAAGGAACCCTGTAGCTGCCACAGAGCTCGGAGACTTCTGGTCTGGCCTGTTCCTGTAACCCAAGGCAAGGGAGATTAGCAGCCGAAGGAATGTCCATGTGACAGAGAAGGTGTATTCTCCTGGGGTGGAACAGGCATGTGGGGAATGAGGGTCTGTGGGTAGTGAGTGTGGGAGGATCCTGGGAGAGAATCCCTTCCTTGTTGTTGTGTGCTGTTTTCCCTGTAACCTTAGCCTAGCCTAGGATTCCTTGTCTCTGGGTGGAGCTTAGTCCCAGCTCGGGGGTGACCCACTGCTGAGCTTGATGAGCAGTGCGGTCTAAGGCTGGGAGGTTCGTGGAAGGCCTGCACTTGGTTGGTGGAATCTACCATTGTTAAAAGATAAGTATCTGATTATGCTTATGTATCATGTTTTTCCCCTGTGTATATGAAGTAATATGAAATGCTATTGATTGTTAATTATGGACGTAAATCATATGAATACTCTGTGTTGAATGTATTTAATTTGTTTTAAATGCATGCAATTAATTATGAATGAGAATGTGTTATTCCACGTAGTAACACCTACACGATAGTGAGTGAAAAGGGGTGTTACAGTTTGGTATTAGAGCCAAGGTTTCGACACTGAGCCTAGATGGGCCAGTGGAGCGGTCTTTGGACTGAGAATGCGAGGGGAAATTGGGTCTGGAAGGCCAATTTTGGACCCTGGTTTGCTCCAAAATGTCAAGGAGTTACTTGACGAGTTTTTAAAGCTCAGGAGGAGTTAGTGCTTTCAGGCATGCGGCGAAGCTCAAGGTTGGGGAGCTCGCAGAAGAAAACAGACAAAGGTCGAGGCCTTTAGTTTTGAAAAATTCTCCCAAGGCTGGGAAGAAGTGTGCAAGCTCAGGAGGGAGCAGAGCTAGCTGCCAAATCGGTAGGAGAGAAGGATCTGGACCGTTTATTTCACGTCCAGAGACCGAGCAGGAGAAGAGATGATCTGAGCCGTCAGATCTTGAGAAAAATACCTGATAGTCGTCGGATCTGCAGAGAGTTGCACGGGGTTTTAAAGCTTCGTGAACAGGAGGGTGAAAGTCCTGAAAGGAGTTGGCTTATCGAGATATCGACGTTCGGGATATTAGAGTTCTCGAGGTCGAGAAGTTTAGGACATTTCAAGTTCCAAAATAGCGAGAGGGAATCTGAGCCGTCTGTCTAAGGAAGGACGCGTGTCGCACAATCGTCCAATTCGGAGATCCAGACACCAGGACTCACATAGGTGAGCATTTTTGACTTTGCACCTGGCGAAATCCCGAGATTTGATCTAAGCCGTCCAACAGTTGAGACATGTGGCAGAGATCGAGCGACCCGTTGGTATACAGGCTACGGGGGTTTTGAGTTGACAAAGGATTTTGTCATCGGGGAATCAAAAGTCTCGAAATCGCGAGATTGAATCGGGATCGTCCATTCGTTGAGGGTGCGTGGCAGCAATCTAGGCTATCGGGGGAAGTCCTGATAGAAAAGTCAAATCGGCACATCGGGGTTCGGCGTTTCACGAATCCTGGAGACAAGACGCATGGGACATTTGGAACCGCGAAATCGCGAGAAGCGATCTAGACCGTCCATCTTAGGAGGACGTGTGGAGGAGATCAGAGCATTCGGGAGATTTCCCAAAAGGAAAGCTCTGTTGTGGGGCCTAGCCGACGTCACATCAGGAATTAGGGATTCGGAGAATCGGGAATCCCATGGACAAGAAGTTTATGCATTTCGGCATTGCGAAGTCCGAAACCCCGATAGGAGATAAGGCTGCGGTCTTATGGGATAACGGTCATATGGGCCAGGAGGTTAGTCAGGAGGGCTAACGCGTAAAGAGCCGTATCGGTGAATTAGCTCATCGAGGATCGTCGGATCACGTATAAGAAACCGTGTATCGGATTTCGGGGATAGGAGTGACAAGAGGTCGGGAGTCACTGCATAATTAAGTCTTGGGTACCGAAAACTCGAAGACCCAAAAGTCCTGAAAGTCCCGAAAACTGAACTTTCAAAAACCCAAAAATCACAGAGCCGAACGAGAGCTCAGAAAACTCATTGGAATCGAAATGTATTTTGTTCTTGTTTGTATTAGTTATAAATGTTGTGGATTGTTCATGAAGTTTAATGGCCCGACAAACTTTGAATTCAATTGCACAATGCCTGTGCAGAGTTCAACGAAGGCCAGAACTCCAGTTTACCAACGCTGAATATGGAGTGGGGAAAGGTGCAGCTTACCCCCGAAATATAAGACGAACATGAAGGAAAGGATGTTAACCTGGGAGTCGAAGGATCGAACTCTAATGGGCATGGAAAAGAGAAGGATAAGTAAGGACACATAATGGAAATCATTGAAGGATTGCAAAGAGAGGCCAAGGTTCGCCGAGCTGATAGCCGAAAGCTCATGAAAGTGAGGGATCGACAGGGTGAATTAAACTTAAAATTTTCGAAGAGCTTGGAAAGAATAGAGAGGAAACTCGAGAGGGGAAGAGACTCAAGTAAGACGGAGAGTCGTTGAACCCATGGGAGAAGAAGTAGGTCAAGGAGTGGCAGCCGACATCTTAGTCACTCCCGAAGACATTCTGACAGGGAGACACACAGTGGTTCAAGCCCTTCCCCTACCAAAAAACATCAAAAATATGGAAAGGAGGAATTGAAAGGGGAGATGAACAAGATTAAGCCCCCAACATTCGATGGAGAACATAAGAAGGAGGAAGATGCCGAGACATGGTTGCTTGGCATGAAGAAACACTTCCAACTGCAAAATTATTCTGCCCATGCAGAAGGAAGAATTGCAATGTATCAACTGAAAGGAAAAGCATCCATGTGGTGGGATCAGTTTGTGCAGGTGTAGCACATCAGAGAGAAAGAGGTCACTTGGAAGGAATTTAAGAGGTATTTTGAGAAGAAATACCTG
>ML782264.1:400915-424511 GCA_009831015.1 Picea engelmannii
GCAAGATTTTGTGGGCCATTTGAGATCCTGGAAAGGATTGGGCCAGTTGCATACATGCTTGCATTACATGCATCTATGACTGTACATAATGTGTTTCATGTTTCACTGCTTAAGAAATATGTACCTGATGCTAGTCATATTATCGATTGGACTGTGATTTAGGTGGAACCAGAAGGTGTCCTGCAAGTGCATCCTATGCGCATATTGGATAGGAAAAGCAAACAGCTCCGAAATCGAGCTATAGAGCTTGTAAAGGTCCAGTGGACCTGGTACGGTCTTGAGGACGCGACATGGGAGCATGAAGAGGTTATGCGGGCAGAGTACCTGCATCTTTTTGAAGATTTTGAAAGGCTTGCAAAGACAATGTAAGTTGCACTGAGAAAAGTGAAAAAATAAGGGGAGGGGACTTGTAGTGTCCCCAAGGCCGAGCCCCGTAGTAAACTGTGTTCTGAAAGAAATTGTAATTATGTTTTATAGGCTGGTGAGCCAAGTTTTTATAAGCTGGTGGCTTATGTGATTGTTAGGCCAGAGAGCCTAAGGGTTGGAGGCCAAGGGCCTGATTTTGTACTTGTATGTATGTAGAACATTTAATAAAATTGTAAACACTGCCAGGTGTAGACCGACCACGATGAATGAGTGAAGGGGGACTGAGCATCCATAGAGTGGGCAAGGAATTAGGGGCTGGAAGGTGGAAAAGGGGCTAAGTGTTGATCCTGGGGGCCAAGCCTAGGGGGCTTAAGCCTGGGAATAATATTTTAATATTATTCCAAATGAACATGTGAATTTTATGTTTTATTTTTATCCTAAGTTCCTGGCAAAGGGAAAATGTGCAAGGGGATGCATGCTGATGGAACACATGCAGTTCCAAGGGTGACAAGTGACAGCCCTGGTGCATGCAAATAAAACGGCCAGTATGAGCCGTGAGAGGGATTCCTTCTCCATTCAACCCTCGACTGCCAGAAGGTGTACTGGTCTGACTCCTGCAGAGAAACCCTTGTGCATCCTCTGAACCAAAAAGGTGTGTATCAGTGTTGTTCTGGGATAGCCGGTACATCCCCTGTCTGAACAGTTCGAACCTGTGTTGACCCTTGCATGGATTGTTTGTCACACGTCCCCGACAACCAGAGCGTGATTCTATCCTGTGTTGGCGGATTGGGAAATAAGAAGTGACCTGCCATTGTTGAACCTGTTGGAAAGCCCTTGTCTGTTTTCCCCGTGGGTTGTTGTGACCACGCAGTGCTGGACTGCGTGGGGTCTTGTTGGCCAGTGGTACAACGCTCTCTCCAGGTGAGAGAGGTGATTGAGATTGGAAGAACAGGTTGTTGGCATGTGAGAGATTCTCTCCAGGTGAGAGAGTGCGCGGAGGAAGGAGAGGACTCCTGGAAGGAACCCTGTAGCTGCCACAGAGCTCAGAGACTTCCGGTCCGGCCTGTTCTTGTAACCCAAGGCAAGGGAGATTAGCAGCCGAAGGACTGTCCAGGTGACAGAGAAGGTGTATTCTCCTGGGGTGGAACAAGCATGTGGGGAATGAGGGTCTGTGGGTAGTGAGCATGGGAGGATCTTGGGAGAGAATCCCTTCCTTGTTGTTGTGTGTTGTTTTCCCTGTAACCTCAACCTAGCCTAGGATTCCTTGTCTCAGGGTGGAGCTACGTCCCAGCTCGGGGGTGACCCACTGCTGAGCTTGATGAGCAGTGCAGTCTAAGGCTGGGAGGTTCGTGGAAGGCCTGCACTTGGTTGGTGGAATCTACCACTATTAAAAGATAAGTATCTGATTATGCTTATGTATCATGTTTTTCCGCTATGTATATGAATTAATATGAAATGCTATTGATTGTTAATTATGGCCGTAACTCATATGAATACTCTGTGTTGAATGTATTTAATTTGTTTTAAATGCATGCAATTAATTATGAATGAGAATGTGTTATTCCGTGTAGTAACACCTACACGGTAGTGAGTGAAAAGGGGTGTTACAGTTTTAGGATAGATTATGCTGATTTCTGGAAGGCCCGTGTTTGTTTTCTGAGTTGGTTGTTGTGGCCACGTAGTGTTGGACTATGCGTGGCTTGCTGGCTAGTACAAGTTCATGTTGAGCCTATGTATGACCTCTCTCTAGGTGAGGGAGGTGAATTTTGTTGAAAGAGGCAGGTTGTCAGACCTGTGAGCAACTCTCTCCAGGTGAGAGAGTTTGCTGGGAAGTGGTTTCTTCTAGAGAGTGTCCAGCACCAGCTTCGGGCTCGGAGACTTCCTGATCCAGCCTATTTCTGAGACCCAGAGAGGTAGGTGTAGCACCGATGGACTATGCTTGTGAAGGTGTATACTCCTAGACGAAACATGCATGTGGGGAATGAGAGTCTGGAAGTAGTGGGCGTAAGATGGCATCCTGGGAAGAATCCTTCCAGTCATTCTATGTTGTTTTCTCTGTAACCTCAACCTAGCCTAGGATTCCTTGCCTTGGGGTGGAGCTTAGTCCCAGCTTGGGGGTGACCCACTGTTGAGCTTGATGAGCAGTGAGGTCTAAGGTTGGGAGGTTCATAGAAGGCCTGCACGTGGTTGGTGGAATCACCAAGGTTTTCAAAGATAGGTACCAGCTTATGTATTAATTATATTTTGTAATCCTGTGTTGCTTACATTTATCATGTATTCTGTTGTGCATACGAATTAATGTTAATGCCATTGATTGTTATATAATAGCAGTAATTATTATGTTTACTCTAAGTTTAATTGTGTTTCATTTTCTTAAATGCATGTTAAGAAATAAGTATGTGTTTGTTATTCATTAAAGTAGCACCTGCCTGGCCCTGGAAGAGGGTGAAAGTGCGTTACAGTTTGGTATAAAAAAGAGTGTTACAAATGACTTGTGAATGATGCAGTCATTCAAGAGTTTGCTGAACAAGAGCTTGTAGCACAACAACAAGTCGAAGCATTTCGAGCCAAGCTCGAAGCGTTCGAAGAAGAACTTCCTACATCAGAGTGACTCAGGATGAGTCACAGGTGATTTTTCAGGGTCTATTGGCCCTTGACCAAGTTTGGAGGGATCTGGTCAAGTTTGACCTATTTTTGGACTTCGATAGCCTGTCGAAGGAGGAGTGCAAGACAAAGCGGAGATCACAGATCTCTACCCCTTTTTTGGGTCCTTTTTGGGTTTTTGGGATTATGTAACGGGCATGGGATGTCGGCCCATGGGTTTACCTATGTTTAGGCCTATTTTGTAATGTATAAATAGATGTATAGGCTATGTAAGAAAATAAGGAAAAAAATGGATCTATGTGATGAGAGGCTGATAAGCTAAGTGCTAAGTGAAAGTATGGTTTGTAGATGCTCTGTGAATACTGGGAGAGACTTGTAGAGCTAGGTGCAAGGTATTGTAACATGCTATGAAGTGCTTTGTGCTATAATGCAAGGAAGGAGGATCTAGCGAGGTGCGCAGATCTCTTGTCCTAAGCAAAGTAGGGTTTTGAGGCTTTGTGCTTTTAACCAATTGATTGAAGACAATAAAGAAGAAGAGTTGGTGGACGTAGCCCCAGGGTGGGGGTGAACCACGTAAACATTATGTTGTTCTTCTTTGTGCTTGTCTTGATGTGTTTATAAATTCTCTTGCTAAGTGCTTTGATAGAGATAGATAAATCTGTCGATTCTTTTTGCTAATGATGTGTAATAATGTTAGATCTGACCTATATGAAGGTGCTTAGTGCTTGATCTGCTAGATATAACCTGCCTGTTTATGATGAAGTGCTTAAATACATCAAATTTGAGTGAATGATGTGATGCTTTGTTCTATCTGCGCAGTAGTTATTGGTTGAATATTGATGAACTGTTGATGCTAAAGTGCTCTGTTAAGTATTATAATCACAGATTTGTGTCCCATCTAAGGTTGCAGACACTTGAGTCCTGCAACCACCCCTACCTCTACCTCAAGTGAGACTTCATCTGCTTCGCAAGTGTTGATGAAAGGGTCAGTATTTAGGGTTTTGTTGGTGCGATGTTGTAGCACTGAACCCTGGGTCTGCCCCTATGCCAACAACCACCTCCGATGGACGACCCATACCTCATTTCTCCATCAATGGTGTCCATAAGAAGATCGACGGTCCAGATTTGATCTCGAGAATTAAAGGCTCTCGATCAAAGGTCACATCAGTATGCCAATGAAGTACTGTTAGAGCCAATAAGAGCATGCCATGTAGACTTGCGAAATCCACCACATACATAGGTCAATATATAAAAAATGGGTGACACATATCCTACCTGTATTCCACGTTAGTGCCATCATGGGCCAGTATAAATTCACCATGTGTCCAGGATGACGTCAACATGACGACCTTTTCCTTAGCTAAATTTTAATTTCGACCACGACAAGATTAACGACCCTCAATTATTATCAAAGCTCAAATGGACGACCATGATCTCAGTGAATATTCCTTGATACCCTCATTTCAGAGTGGTAAAACACCCCTAATATTTTGAATGACAAATGGTAATCTCTGAAGGTATCGAGGAATAAATATTCTTTGATGCCCTTTGTCAGCCCCCGACCAGATGTTACGTCAACCTTCCAACGAGTTACTATCATATCAAACGAGAGGTTTCCACATGGATAAGTGGAACCCGCCAAAGTCACCCCAAAGCATATCAAAATAGGTGACACATGTCATGTCTCTCTTCCACCTTAGTGCTAGCGTGGACCAATATAGATCTTCCATGTGTTCAAAATGGCATCATCATGATGATTTTTTCCTTAGCCATTTTTTCTTTTTTCCACGGCTAGATTGGCAACGCTGATGCATTTTCATACCTTCTTGTGAAACTCCAGATTGATGGTCAATATTTACCTCACAGTCCTATTTTCAGAGTCTCGTTTGAGACAGATCCTGCAGCACTTCGATGGGGCAATTGTGATCAACGATCTAGATCCAATCTTGTCTGCAACACCAGATCAACGGTTGAGATGTAGTATCAGAGTTCCTTTGTTGGAGTTCTATTGAAGCCCATATATCGATCTCTTTGATGGGTGTAACTACGATTAGCGGTCCATATTTGATAAATGTTGATATGACAACTGCTTGTTTTTTCACCTTGGAAAACCTTGATCTCTCTGATTGACACGCCTTCGATCAACGGTCGTGATCACCTACAAATGATAGATTCAATGGTTTCTAAGTCACGTGATCTCAAACCTATTCAGATTTGATTTCGAGCACCCAACAACAAGAGAAGATATTACGTGTATCTGTTCATGGAATGAGCATGATGTATATTTTGGCTGGCAAGTTTCCAGTTGTCCCATGACTTGTTCATAACCGAATTTCACCCAAGTAAAGGTAAGTTGAAATTTACTAGGGAGAAACCATCCATGGATCAAGAAGTTGGAAGTGGTTTCAAGAAGCGGTTAGGGCATGAGAAAGAGGAATAAAAGAGAGTGCAATATCCCATTTTCAAGGTCGACACTTTGGAGATTTAAATAGTTTCTTGAAACCAAAGTTGCTCGACCACAGAAACCTTGAGCACAATCAGTTGATAAATGCAACAAAAACCATATATTCATCCCCTACGTTTACGTTTCATTCTGTAATTCATTTTTACAATACTTGTGTTCTAGTAATGCATAGCCTCCCATTTTTT
This sequence comes from Picea engelmannii, assembly GCA_009831015.1. Lineage (NCBI taxonomy): Eukaryota > Viridiplantae > Streptophyta > Pinopsida > Pinales > Pinaceae > Picea > Picea engelmannii. The sequence goes on from ML782264.1 coordinate 406,535, forward strand.
CTTCTCTTGTATTAGATCTTATTTATTAAAGCTCAAACAATAGGCTATTCACCATATTCAGTGTTATTGTGAAATGTTTAGTTATGATACATAAGTGATTTCCTCTGAATGTATGACCATTTCTTATCATTTATTTGTGCATTTGAATGATATGAAAAGGTCACCTCCATGTATTTAGACATATGAATATGTTAACTATTTGAGGCACGTTTTATTGATCTATATACACTTTTTAGAGTTGTTGAATTATTCATTACTCAACATGTTATTTATTTCACTTAGGTTACATGATTCATTCTTTGCAGTGCCTTGTATGCTTATTTTTTTCATTCCTCTAATTCACCATTTTACCTCCCTTTGAATCTTTTCTATATAAAACACTCGTGGACAAATGCCTCTGATAGTTGAGAACATTTTTCAGCTGAACTGAAGGTTGTTTGAGGTCCTTTATTTTTAAGAGAGAGAGAGAGAGGGAAAAAATTCCCAAACATTGCATAAATATTTTACTACAATTATAGCTTTAAGATTCATCATGATTCTTATCCCCTTGGGTGCCTCGACATCATTCCAACAACAACCTGGAACATCTCAAGGGATAACATCTGAAATGGCACCGTTGTTGGGTACGTAAGTTGAAGAAATATTCCCCGAGGATACGACATTGTAAGCTTTGAGACTTGACGATGAACATGCCTTAGGAATTTGGTTGTTAATCTTTCACCTGGAGACTCCAAAAAAGGACAACCTGACCTTTTCCATAAGACACACTAGAATCCTCCCTGATTCAAATCAGTTTTCGATATATTCATATCAATAAAATATGGTGACCTAGAGAAATGTTAGAGAACATCAGACCTCTCCTTATTCAGGTAACCCTTATCTCAAATATTTCCTTTTATTTTTCATTAAAGTGTTGAATCTATAAATATGGCTGATATACCTGAAGATACGATTTCTTCTTGAAAGTCTACACGAGAGCCTTTGATTGACCTCCTGAATCCTTCTTTATAAAATTTTCAAGAAGTATTCTCTTCCATTTGACCTTTCTTGAAAATCCTGTTACTCCCATATCCATTGTAATCCCACTGAAGAATCTACTATGATTTAATGGCAAGATCAAGCGTTGATATAGTAGCTTCAAGGTTTTCTCCACTAGATTTTTCAAATATTCCTAGATGTCCTAATCATGTGCTTGGTATAAGAGTCTGGGAAGACTATCTTCCTATATTCAGAGAAGTTGATAATGATAATTTGGCTCACCATTTAGTATAATTCCATTATTATATGCATCAACTGAGTATCTTTCATGAATATGTCCTCATGAATAAGATCTCTCTGATGGGTGTAATTCCATATCTCGATCTCTCTGATGGGTGTAACTCTAATCAACGGTCCATATTTAATAAATGTTGATCTGATGACTGCTGAGTTTTGTATCTTGGAAAACCTTGATCGCTCTGATTGAAACCCCTCCGATCAATGGTCATGATCACCTGCAAATGATAGATCCGATGACTGTTGAGTTGCGTGATCTCACGCCTGTGCATATTTGATCTCAATCACCCAACAACAAGAGAAATGATTATAGGGATCTCTTCAGGGACCAAGCATGATGTATATTTTGGCTGGAAAATTTCCAACTATCCCACGACCTGTTCATAATAGAATATCACCCAGGTAAAGGTAAGGTTAATTTTTACTAGGGAGAAACCATTCATGAATCAAGAAGATGGAAGTGGTTTCAAGAAGTGGTTTAGGGAATGAGAAAGAGGAATAAAAGAGAGCGTAGATGCCCATTATCAAGGTCGTCAATTTTGGGAGTTAAAGAATTTGTTGCAACTAGAGCTGCTCAACCACATAAACCTTGAGCACATTCAGTTGATAAATGTGGCAAACACCAAAGATTCATCCCTTGCGTTTAAGTTTCAATATGTATTTCCTTTTTATAGTACTTGTGTTCTAGTAAAAAATGTCCTCCCATTTTTTCTTCTCTTGTATTAGATATGATTTATTAAAGCTCAGACTATAGGCTATTCACTATATTCAATGTTACTATGTGATTTTTAGTTATGATACAAAAGTGATTTCCTATGAATGTATGACAATTTATTATCATTTATCTATGCATTTGAATGATATGTAGAGGGTACCTCAATGTATTTATATGTATGAAGATGTTAACTATTTGAAACATGTTTTATTGATCTATATACACATGTTAGAGCTGTGAAATTATTCATTGCTCAACACACTATTGATTGCACCTAGGCTACAAGATTCATTCTTTGTAGTACCCTATATGCTTATTTTGTTCATTCCTCTAATTCACCATTTCATCTCCCTTTAAAGCTTCTATGTTTGAAACACTCATGGAAAAATTCCTCTGATATTTGAGAACATTTTTCAGTTGAACTGAAGGTTGTTTGAGGTCCTTTAGTTTTAAGAGAGAGACAGAGGGAAAAACTTCCCAAACATTGCATAAATATTTTACTACAAATTTGGATTAAAGATTCCTCTTGAGTCTTATCCCCTGGGGTGCCTCGAAATCATTCCAACAACAACCTGGAACATCTAGAGGGGTAACAGAATGAAGATGCACTGACATCATGATCCACTATGTCATTCTTTTTGTATCAGACAATCACCTCTCATTATGAATTTTTCCATCAAGCCATTTACTAGCCTTAACTTCAAGCGTCATGGAGCTCTCCAAAGGTTGATTGTTGGCTCGATCGACTATTGTTTCTTCCCCTTGTTCATTTGGATTTGGTCTCACTCTTATCCTCCACCTCTTCCCAACCATACCCCTTCTTTGACCCTTTCCATTTGGTCCCTTAACTTCCTAACTCCTTGGTTCAACTCCCCCTTCCCTATGGCGCATGGAGGTTGTTCTCGTTGAGCACAAGGAAGCTCCCTGCACAAATCCCATGGAAGATTTGGTTCTAGAATTGTCTCAGTTGCAAAAGACTCTATTGAGTCTTACTAGTCTCACACTCCAAACATCCAAGTCGAGATTCATTTAGCAGAGGCAGATGTTCGAGTGCTCAGACACTTTGTAGCAGATGAGGAGTTGATCAACGCAGTCACTTTTTGGATTTTGGATACCGACAATACTCACTCCTGAACCTCCCAATACTTGAATACCATGGAGATTTATTAGCATATGTAATTTTTGTTGCGTCATTTCCTTGTGGATCATAATGAGGAGAAACAAGAGACTATGCTCCAACTTGATGAAATTCAAGCTCAACTCTGGATTCTTGACTACAAAGTAAACCTACTGGAATCCAAATTGAAGGGTATGGACGTCTCGACAGTGGAAATGCATCCACCTAAGGTGATCGAGGATAAGGACAACCCCTTTGTTTAGTATTTCTCATGCTTATCGATTTTCTTAGCTTACTATTATATATAGGAGGTTTGGGTTTTCCAACCCCATCTCACATAAGTCAAAATAGGAAAGAGTATAAGCTAGCTTTTTTATACTCTAGATAGCTTAAGATGCAGATACATTTAGACTTTCATTTTCAAAAGGAAAATATTTTACCAACTCTCAAACAATTTGATGCATTGTTGCTAGTCTAGTTTCCCTAGTGGTAGGCCAACAACATGTTTTTTTTTATAACATCATTATGGTAATATAAAGACTCTGGATTATTTACCAAAAAAAAAAATTGTGAACCGAAAATTAGTCAAAATTATTAAAAATAAAAACAAAAATAAGTATTATCAAAGAATAAAATATACTAAAAACATTTAGAGAAAATACACAATGCTTAAATTATAATTGTAAATTGATTTGGATGGTTTAATGACCTTTCATCAATACAAACATATACCAAAGTGGATATTTTTGTTGAAAGTTTCTAAATGTTGTCTTGAATGACACAATGTTAAGATGATGGCAGGTATATCCAAAGGGTTAGTTCAATTGGTTGTTGTCAATGTTTTTGGGAATTTGACTTGTATCCATGTGAATGGGGTGCACTAGTCTATGCCCATGGGTTTACTAGGGATTCCATCAAAAACTGTGGGGAAGCATCGTAGGGTTCCCCAATAGGTTTTCAATATATATATGTGTGTGTGTGTGTGTGTAACACCCTTGGGGAAAGTGCACTAGTTTATGCCAATGAGTTTACTAGGGGTGTTATCCATGCATGTGGGGAAGCATCCTTTGGGTTTCTTTACAACATTTTGGATTTTTTTTAAAGGAAAAACACATGGAGGAACCCAAAGGATGCTTCCTTACATTCATGGATGGAATCCCTAGTAAACTTGTTGACAATATTTGTGGATGATGCCCCTAGTAAATGCGTTGACATAGACTTGTGTAACTCATTCAAGAGGATTTCAATCGAGTGTCTACTAATACAGAACTAGACAAAGGAAAACATTTCCAAGGAAGACCTTACAGGGCAACCCAAGAGATTATTCCCCACATGCATGGATGTCATTCCTAGTAAACCTGTCAACATAAACTAATTTTCTTCACTTGAGGGGATTTAAATTGGGTACCTACTTGCAAAAAACTGACCAAATATCCTGCAACATTGGAGACAACTGATTGAGCTAACCCCTTCGGGTAAAATGTTTGGAACATTTTCATGCCACGCTTAAGAACTTAAGTGAAATTGATATTGTTGGTATGTTTATAGCCCCAATTGGCCCATGTCATGGTTGGGATTTGAAAAATTGAAACTAATTGAGGAGGATAAGGACTTTTCCTCTCAACCATCCAAGATAGATCCAAATGAAATGTTAGGAAACATCTCATCTCACCCTCAATACATTAGATAAACGTGATATTTATGGTACCTTGCCAACCCCAATCATCCCACAAAGGGAAAACATGTCACAAGTGGTATTTTAACCCAGTTGGAGAGGATAACAAATTCTCCTCTTAACCACCCAAGCTAGACCCTTTCACTACTGCAATATGGGTTTGTAGTGTTTCTATTTTTTGTTGTCATAGTCTATTTTTTCAATTCCAATTTTTGTTTTGTTGGTGTGCATCGAAATTTTGTGACATGCTTTTTGCATTGAAATCACAACCTTAAGTTACCCAAAGATTTAGGCCTACCCAAAACACATTTTTGATCCATTAATATCGCTACTCTTCCACTTTCTAGATGGCTTAATCCATTAGTATTATAATCTTCCACTTCTTTATCGGTTTGACTTAGCCTTTGCTTGTGTTTGACCATGGGAAATGGACAAGGCATATTGAGTGCTCTTTCACATGAATTACTCTACTTTCATATCATCTCAAAGCTTCCTCTGAGAGGAATAACACACTACTCTACCCTCTCTCAAAGATGGTAATTCCTTTGTACTTTAGTCCCCCATATTGATTTCTGACATAAGTTTTTAAATTCTATTATCTTTAATCAAGAAGAAAAATAAACAATACAGACAATGGATAACATCGTTTTCTTTTATTATGCTCAACTTGAATGCTTCAATCTTATGTTGGATTTTTTTAGATAAGGAATTCTATGAAAGAAAGATTTTCACATTAGTTGGGAGATGAATTCAGTCTACAGCTTCAAAAATAGTAGGTAGGTATATATTATGAAGGTGGCTACTACAAGATGGGTTTGTAGCATTTCCATTTTGCATCACCATAGTCTATTTTTTTCATTTTCATCTTTTTGTTGTTGTGATTCAGTTTTCTGATGTGTTTATTGCGTTGTATTTGCATTGTATTAATGTCACATAAACAACCCTATTTTTTTAAGTTAGATTTATCTTGCATCATTTTTTTTCAAATAGCGTCATTGTTTCATTGGTTTTATGTTATTTATGCATTGCTAAAATTTGATAATCATGATGATGTCATGTTGCATAAAATTAGTGTCACATATATAAATGTATAAAGCCTTTTTAGCATCATAATAATATATTAGATAAAAAAAATACATTCAATGAAATTGTTTTCATAATAATATATTAGATAAAAAAAAAATACAGTCAATGAAATTGTTTTGATATTTGCACACAATTTTGATGTCATTCTTCGAGGGAGTTCCAACTAATCATTGAGAACTAGAGTGAAAAACATGTTGGGGACAATTATGGAATTTTTCCCTCGTATTTGGATGGCTGCTTGTATGCTTAGTTGGTTCACTCCCATTTTTTTATTTAAGTTCTTAAGTGTGATGGGTAGAAACATTTTTGTTACTTATGGAATGCACCAAACTAACACAAATATGACTAGTGTTGGAACTCTTTCTAGTGTAGAATCTGACTAAAAATTTGTATATATATACACACAAACTTGTTGCAAGTTGTATTAATTGGATACAAATAATTTCAGGTCTTGAATCATATGGTAATTATGAAGGGGGGGGGGAGGGTAGAATAATTGACTTAATCTTATTTTCAGTCATTCTCAAGTCCTGAAAAAATATGTTTTTTTTTAAAGATGGAAGCTTTTTAAATGCTTGTTTTCAAATAATAAATCATTTAAAATCAAAGTAACGAGTTATTATAGTGGTGAGATTTATATCAAATTCATTCACATGATGTATTCATATTATACAGAAGATGAAACACTGTCTATTTTACCAATTTATTCTAAAGTGATGTTTCATGATTGTTTCAAGTATAAGAATGTTGTTCATTGGAGTCCTAAGTAAAAACCCAAACTTTGAGCCATGTTGTCATCTTTGAAGATAAATATGTTTCCATATTTAGCTATGAGCAAGACTTTGTAGAGTGAATGCAAGTCTAATTGTGAGCATATAGAGATGGTGAAGGATTATCTACATGAATTATTGTCTATGACTTTGAATGGATCAAAGTATCATAGAAAAGTTGAAAAAAATAGGTTAGAATACTTTGAGCCAATTATTGTCTATGACTTTGAATGGATCAAAGTATCATAGAAAAGTTGAAAAAATAGGTTAGAATACTTTGAGCCAATTATTGTCTATGACTTTGAATGGATCAAAGTATCATAGAAAAGTTGAAAAACATAGGTTAGAATACTTTGAGCCAATTATTATATCACCAATTGTTAAAAATGCATGCATGTACACTATTTTTAAAGAGTTTAATGCTAAGGTTGAGGGTATTAAATTTAAATTGAATGAAAAGGGTATCAATTTGGCTTGATCTACCTTTTTGTGGCTCGCTAGAATTATTAAACATCATGATAGAGAATCGTTTGAAACAATGTTCAAAGTAGTTTTTGAAGATACACATATTCATAATTCAATAATTTCTCATATAGTAAATAGTTAGTATTCTGAACATGAGATACTTGATATTTTAATTAATCGATTTTTGAACATTATGAGAGATGAAGAGATAATTAATTCAACTTCATTTTGAGTTTTGTTTCTTACAAATTGGATTGATATTATATTGTCAACCTCATGATAATTTATTGTCCTTATGATGATGATAAGTTTACAAAATTTCAAAATTCATTGGAGAAAATAATCATTGACGCTAGATAAACCCTCCCACCAATCAATAAGATACTTATTTTCATCATTTGGAAAGACTTTTTCACAAAAAATTCCACGAGAAAAATAAGTTCATTTAATTGGTGGGATGATAAACCAAACTAAGATGGCATCATCATAGACAATATTATTTGATATATATGGATTCAAACATTTGCTTGAATATAGTTAAGATAGGCCATTGACGAGAGGGTTTAAGTGTCATGACTATATGTCATTTTGATATTTAGATAACTTTTGGTATTTATGCAACTAAGACAATTGTTTCATTCAATGTGACATTATGATTACATAGTTGCTCAAATTCATTCTCAAAGCCATGTCCACCTCTACTTGGATAATTTGTTAAACGTGGTGCAAAATTAGCAAATGTAAAGACGATGAAAAATTAGCGTATGCAAATATGATGCAAAATTAAATGTTAATCATTATCAATATAATGAATACACTACTACCATATGGGGTTGTATTGTTGTTGATTTCATGGTTAATATTGGTAGTAAAGCCTCTAAATACATGTTCAGACATGACAACCTCATTCTCAACAAGAATCAAATGAATTGAAGAAGAATAAGAAGGCTTAGATTTGTCATTAGGAGGATTTCTAGTTTTCTTTGTTGAAGAAGATTCATGAGGTAGTGAATCAACAACTACACTAATGTAATAATACATGCACACAGTTTCATTCTCATTGATGAATTCAATGTAAATATCAACAGATAGAGGGGATTGTACATACATTGTTGCTAAGAAATGAAGCGGAGTGAACAAAATAAACAACATTGATAACAAAAAATGAGCATGATAATGAACTGAAAAAAGGTACAAGAATATTATGTGTAACTATGGAGCATGATAACCTCTAGTTCCTACTCTTAGTCCATCTGTTTTCAACTTTTGATATAAAAATGAACAAGGATCCAATCAAAATTTTCCATCACTTCTCACCAAATGAAGCACCAAAAACACTAACCATCAAAATTGAATCATGCATAAGGTTTTTTGTCATATTTTTCCTTCTATATTTATGTTGATGTTACATCAAGTTTATATCCCTTTTCACTCTCTCTTGGGGTGAAGCAACCATTTTTTGTTGAGAAGTGGGAACTAATTAATGGTACTTCTTGGTGTGAGATCTATTTTTCTTCATGCATCAAGTTAATTATCTCCTCCCTACCTTGTCTAGGTATGGTATCCCTTGTATTTACCTGAAGATGTCCATGCACTTGTTATGTTTTATGGGGGAGGCACATTAGAAACTTTAATATCCTTCAAACTAAGAGATCAACTTGGAAATTCTCATTGATGCAAGAGCATATTTGGTTTCAAGAAATACACATCACCCAAAAACATTTCAATTATGTACACGTTAATTTAGGACGAATAAGGATTGGTGTTGCAACTCGCTGCAACTCCATGCTACATGATTGGTTTTGCAACTCGTTGCAACTTCTATGTTGCAACTCCACGCTACAAGATTGGTGTTGCAACTCACTGCAACTCCTATGCTTCAACTCCACGCTATATGATTCGTGTTGGAATTATATTCTGCTACTCAATGTGTTGATTTCAAATTCATTCCATGTATCTCATGAAGATTAAGTTCCAAGTGGAAATCATTGGTGAATGAAGAGGAAACAAAACTGAATTGGAAAATGGCTGGGAAGCGAACAATCGCGACTATTCATATTTCCAATGGAAGGGGAAATAAATCAACTGACATAAACAACATAAAAAGAGGAGGAAGAAAGATGTCGAGGTTGGATTGCGAGCTAGAGGAAAGGAAGGTTTATCTCAAGTCAATTGGAAACGACTGAGACATCCACCAATAACGAGATCGATAAGAGACAGTGTCAGCTGAAGAAGAATAACACAATAATTATCTCTAGTTTGGTGAGAAACATGTATTCATCGATCCCATTGTAATAAGGGGAATTATGAAATCAATAATAAAAGCAAGGATTCATATATATTTTTTGTTCTTGTGGTTGTAATTGAAATTCTTCTATTTCACTCTTAATAACAATAGTAAATGAATTTTATATTACGTGTTCAATATGAGTTCTTTTGTGAATTCTGAGGGTAGAGAATAGTCTTGTAGGTGTTAGAATTTATATAGTTCTGTGAGTTGCATCAAGTGATGTTAGAGCAGGTTCAAGTTTATGAGTTGTGAGAGTACAATGCCTGTAGGTAAGGCATGTGAATGTTGATCCAAGTGAGGGTTGTAAGACAACTTGTAAGGATGCCACCACGAAGAGAAAAAGCAACATGAGGAGGTGCGAGAAATAGGGAAATCGAAGAATTAAGAAGAAGAATATAAGAGTTGGAGAATAGAAGAAATGGAGAAGCTGAGTTAGATTTTGAATCTGAGGAAGAGATTCAAGTTGAACAAAATGTTGAAGAAGGATACCCAACAACCTGTTTGATATCCTTCTTGAGTAACATAGGTAGCATCGGGGTTGAATTTTCCATTCTATGATGGTAGTTTGAAGGATGAAACTCTTATAGATTGGATAAGAGAGCTTGAAAGATACTTCAAGTATGAGAATGTTGAAGATCCAAATCGTGTTTGTTTTTCCATTACAAAGTTGAAAGGATGTGTTGCACTTTGGTGGTGTATGTTGTAGAAAGACATAGTAGATCACATGTTAGAGAATATTAAAACTTGGAAGAAGATGGTGAGTAAGATCAAAGAGAAATTTTTACATTGTGACTACCAACAGAAATTGTGTAAACAAGTACAAAATCTTAGGAAGAAAGATACATTTGTGCATGAATATACAAAAAAAATCTTCAAGTTTTCACTCAAGTCAGGGATGAAAGAACAAAATTATCAGAGAGTGGCAAGATATGTAAATGGATTGAAGTACCCGATTCAAGATGAGATGAGTACACATTACTTTCAAAATGTAGATGAATCATATCATGTTGCTTTGAAGGTGGAAATAAATATTGACAGAAGAATATGACAAAAGTTATGTGGAAAAGGAACTAGAGGCAAAGGTAGAGAAAGTGCTACTAAAGAAAATGAGAAGGAGGATGAGGCGACCAACAACAAGCATGCAAGAGGAGGAAGAAGCGCTAGAAGAGGCAAAGGTTTTGGTCGTGGTAAGTATGTAATTACATGTTATAATTGTGGAGTAGAGGGTCACAATGTATCAAAATTTCCAGAGAAGCAAAATGCATCAATAATAAATGAAGCTAGGACGCAAGTTATCCAAGAAAATGAGGAAGCAACTACTGGTGGGAATGTGGAAGTGATCCAACAAGAACAAGGAGAAAACCTGATGTTGAGAAGAGTATTACTCAACCCTGAGACAATGGAGGAAACAAAGGAAGAGAGTGTTCAAAACTAAATGTAAAATTTGTGATAAGTTGTTGGATGCATGTCGAATTGGGAAGAAGGGTTATTTTTGGACGAGAAGCATGCAAGAGGAAATATACAGCTGGAAGGAAAAGAAACACGCACACATACATGGAAGACCTAACGACTCTAGGGTTAGTTTTTTTTTAATACATTGTAATGGCTGGTGGGCCAAAGATATAAATAAGTGGTACTTAGGAGAAACATGGATATATATAGAGAGAGAGGGGAGATGCAACATATACATAGAGATAGATATATAGAGGGGGAGAGAGATAGATGAGACACATAGAGGGACATAGAAGAAGGGAATTTTAAGGAATGTATAAGTCATTAAGCTGGTGATCTAGAGAAGGCATGAGCGATTCGATCCTGAGGGTTATATCGCAGTCTAAGGATCCTGGTGCGATATAGTCGGCCTTGCAAGGATCCAAGAGAATGTGGGGAAGAGGAGGGACTAAGACTGTAACCATGTGCGACATGATACCTTTATAAACTATAATAAAATCCCGAGAGCCAGATATTTGTGGACATAGCCCAAGATGGGGTGAACCACGATAACACTGTGTTATGCGACTAGGTGAATGTGTCTTTGGTTTTGATTAGTTGATAAATATTGAATGAATGAAGTAATCAAGTAGATATGTTATTTTACATGAATGTATGGAATGAATATTACAACTAGAAGTAAAATGGACTGAATAAAGGGTACGACGCACAAGCACAGATCTCACTCAATCCCAGGTTGCAAGCACCAGAGTATTTCATCCACCCATAGAGCTATCTCGAGTGAGACTGTGTAGTGCACTTTATGTACTACGTTTCATTTTGGGTTACCAGAGGGATCGATTGTGTTTAATGGATTTTGTTCGGAAGATTCTTAGTTATGAACCAAGGTCAATTTGTAATGGTCAATGGGAATCAGAATCAGAATCCCTCAATACCAATAATATTAGATAAATAAAATGGAAAGAAACCAACAAATGGTTTCATTGTCATCTAATTTGAAGGTAATGGGATTGAACATATGAGATCTGTGGAAGACGTGTCAAAAGCAGACGGGATCAGACGACATGAAGGAAAAAGAATGCAAACCTAAAAGGGGATGTTGAGACCATGGAATCCAACAAAGGCAGATATAGAAAGTTGGTTGAAGACAAAGGAGCTAGAGTTTGTGCAGAAAGATAACAAAAACCAAAATCTAACACCGTGCAAATATCTAGACAAGTACGTATTCACCGAATTGCATGAAGTATTTTTTTGTGAGTTCCCACACATATTACAGGAGTGGATCAAAATATTGAAAGACAACCATCCTGCAAACTAGATTAGATAGCTAGAATGGAATCTTGAAGAGACCATGCAACTACAACGAGTTGATAATAAGTTTACGCATGCAATAGGTTTTTGGTTAGACAACATTGTTGTCGTATTTATCACAAAGTTCATAGTAGATACAACAAAGTAGTACAACACAACTGGACAAGAATTCTTGAAGGGACCTCGAGGTAGGTATATCAGATCATTATATACTTCAATTAAGATATTGTTATATAACAAAGGTGTAATGAAAATGGAGTCATATAGCTAAAATTCCCCGCGTTCATGGGGGAAGGGGGGAAGCACTGACAAGAAAAGGAGAAATGGAAGGATAAGGGGATAAAGGAAAGAAGGAGGAGGCCTTAGAACTAATTATTATGGAAGACGACCAGATCAAGCGGATCATGGCAACAACTGAAAGGACGCATAGTGGATTACCCTACCAATACAAGGTGAACACCAAGAAGAGAGTCGTAGCTATGAGGGAAGTCTTGGAATGTGATGAAGAGGAGGTAGAGGATCTCCAGGATGTGGAGAAGATTGAGTAAATATTGCACATGACATATGAGAGGAAGATGAGAGGTCCAAGAGAAGAAGTAGAAGGAAACACTCCTATACATATCTATGTCAGTGTGGAACCCACAAACCCATGTGCGAATAATACACCAAGAAGAACAACACCATTTAGACAATCGAATTTCAGGAGAAGGAAGACAACATGATGTACATCTACACAAGAAAAAACAACTAGGGGATCCATTTCAGGAAGCAATGGTCAAGTATCTACACCACATAGAGGTAGTAGCTCAACATTTAAGATGGAAAGACATGATCCAACCATCAGGTTACCAGAATTCAAAGGTGAAGCATCAGAGGACACGCAGAAGCACTTGTTCATCTGTAAAAAGATTTGGAAAGAAAAATAGATCATAGACGAGGAGACTAAACTTGCACAATTATCCATCACATTAAGAGATCACACACTGGATTGGTATATTATTTTAGTTGCAAACAATCTGCCAGGGATGACCAGAATGATTGGAGATATCAAGAAGTTGTTGATAAGTGAGTTCCAAAAGTCAAGTTCATATGACTAATACATGAACGAGTTGATAGAGATAAGACAGAAACCAGGAGAGTCTGTATGGGAGAATGACCAGAGATTCAATAGACTAAAGGGAAAGATAAAATACGTCATGACAAATATGCAGCATAGGAACATGTTCGTCAATTCACTACTACCACACTTGAAATATCCACTGCGACAATAGAAGTTTGAGACGTAGGAAGAGGCTCTGCATGCATCCCTACAACTGGAAGAGAACCAATATCATAATATAGATCCAGCCATTGAGGAGCTGAAGGAGGATCTGAAGAACTTAACATTCCAGCTAAAGAAAAACAAGAACAAGGACAAAAGAGAAGTCATTTTGTTTACCACATGTAGGACAGAAGGACACCATAAGAACGAATGTCCAACATTCGCACAGTACATGGTAGCAGGAATGAAAAATCCATTACCAACATGAGGACTATGGAGAGATATCTGTAAGAAACAGGGTCACAGTCCATATTACTGCCCAATGATGTAGAAGTACCAAACAATGCCAAAGAGCTCGTATTACAACTTTTTCAAATCAATAGGTCATGATGACAAAGATTGAAAAACCATGCAGTTGATGAGGGAAATAAAATCATATGCATATCAGGTACAGGAATAAATGATGACTGGGCAAGCCACACCCCAGTTTAATCAAGTACCAACCCCGTAGAACACTCCGTAGTCGCAGTATAATACCACGCCGTATAACCAGTTGCTTCAGTATAACGCGCCTCGAGGGGATCGAGTTGGATACAAAGGTGGAGGAATAACAAGAGGAGGCTTTGGAAGAGTTAGAGTACCAATGGTATGTCACAATTGTCAACAACTAGGACACTATGCAAGAGAATTTCCACTTCCACCAGCGACCTATATGTATTGTCGTGCATCAGATCATGACACAGAAGAATGACCGACACTATTAGGAAATATCTAGGAGAATAAAAATTAGAACAATCATAATGTTCAGTGGATCTCAGCAGAAGCGAGGGATAAAGGAAAAACATCAACATAGTTACACGAGGTGGAGCAAAAACAGGAAACGATGTCGTACAACAAGAACCAGCACAACACCAATGGGTGAAGAAGAATGTTGAACCAAGGAAGCAGTTTGATGCACAGAATGAGAAGGAGATATTCAAGCAAGACAGACAAGAATTTCTGAAGCCAGACATTGCATTGACAGCAAATGTGTAGTATGGTAAGGAAGAACTCGAGTACGATATGCCTTCATCATTGGTTCACACCAAAGAAACACAACCCATGTAACAAGTAAGTATGATTAAATATTTTTTGCAATCATGTGTAAAACTACTAAATGATCCACCCTTTGTTAAAGTATTACAAAACATGCTAGAAAGATGTAGCGTAGAAGCATAAAGAAAGTTAGAGAAAAAAAAAGTCAATCACCTACACACAAGAAGGAGAACAAGTAGGGAGTTCAGGATGAACGTCAACATTGGAGATTTCAACATGGGAGATATTATATTGGATTTCGGATCTGAATTCAATGTATTACCTAAGAAGACATGGAAATGTATGGTAGAACCCACATTAGGATATTCACCTGTTCAGCTGAAACTCACAAAAAAACATAGACTTATACCAATTGGAATACTAAAAGGGGTGATAGTAGACCTGGATGGAGTGGGGACTAAAGATGATTTCAAATTCATTGAGATAGTGGACGACACAACACCTTATCTAGAATTGCTTGGCTTGGACTGGGTGTTTGATAACCAGACCATAATCAAATTAAAGATGCGGAATATGACCTTCGAGTCAGGAGAACACAGATTCATTGCGCCATTAGATCCATCAGAAGGGGAAAGGTTTGTAGAGCCTACTTTCTTGTACCTAGAGGAAATTAATCAGTTGTACAGAAAAACTGTGCTAGATGATCAGGATTATGTAAACCCAACTGCAAATGGGATACTCAGTTGGTGAAATATCACCTCATGTGGGTCAGACTCAGATACGGGCTTAGAGAATTGGCAATAGAGGTTACGCAAGGTATCCACAAGGAGATGCACAAGAATAGAACGCGCAGTAAGATGGGTAGGTATGGAGATAAGGAAACCTTCCAGCTTCCATGGGGTGAACAACCTAGAAACATTTTTAACAAAGTACGAAGATCAAGTGTTATAAAATTAGAGGCTCTTAGCCCTAGATATAACACTCAAGGCGACACCTGCAAGATGGTGTTGTGCACACAAAGTAACAATCAAGGACTGGTACTAATGTAAGAGGTTACTGTGCATTAGGTTTGGCGTAGAACAAGGAAGAAACCAGTAGAAGAAATATGATGGAAATGGGACACCAACAGAACACTTGGAGAAGCGCAAAGCATTGTGGAAATTGACACCACTGGAGGAATGACCTCACCATTTTGCACACACATTAGAGGGCATCCCATAAAACTGGTATATAGACCAAGAACTGCATAGAGGAACTACAAGCTGGACAATATTACAGTAGAACTTTACAGTCACTTTCTCATTTGAGCATGAGAACCCCAACATAGATGCAACACTTAAAAAAATCTAAGGGTGATATTCATTAAGCAACCAGAGGTCGAACTCATAACAAGAGAACAACAACAAAATAGACAGATAGTGAAAGAACTAATTTCATGCTACCATGTGCAGGAAGAAGCACTAGATGAAGATGAATTGCACAATATTCAGATTGAGGAAGTTGAAGGCAAGAGGGAAGTGGAAGTTCCACCTCTGGAATTAGAAGTGATTGATGTGCTCATTGTTAGGTGGAAATATGGTCCATTAATTATGTTGTATTACTTTCCCAACTATTTAATTTGTCAATCTGAGGTTCGTAGGCTTACAAAGCACATGCACTATATATGCAGGACTGAAGTAGAACTAATCTAATCTAAATTGTTAAAATGAAATTAATCTAGGAAAGCATTGAAAGACTAACTAGGAAAGTAGGAAATTAATCTAGGAAAGCAATACAACATGTGAAGAGTTGAATGGCAGAAGACATATGTGAGCTCACACAATACATCAATCTCAAATTATATTACAAGAGTAAATGATAAAGCATGAAAGAATAACAAATCTAAGAATATCCTTCTCCTCATTACAAGACTAAATTATGAATTACATGATCTCTAACTCTCCAAGCTAATATCTTATGAATAACATGCTCCCCCTCATGAAGAGAGAACACTCTCTTATATACACGAGAGTCTTGAAGAGTGTCATAATTACAGATCCACTATTCTCTCAACCATTCTCAACTAATTTCCTATTATTAGAAGATATGATCCCTTCAAATCCTCCACACATCTCTCACATATCTTAGATAATATATGCCATCCAAATCTTCCATGATCTTTTCCTTTGAATATGCTTGAATGATTGTCTCAAATATTCTTCAAATCTTCAAAGCTTGAAGATGAAACTCGAATTTGAGGCTAGGTGGTAATATTTGACTTTGTTGAAATCTTCACATATGCCTGCACACATCATCAAACTCATCCAACCTTGATATATAATGAAAATATGTTATTTTTCTAATATTTAATCACAAATTCACTTATAATACTAAAATGAATACAATGGAAAATAATAAAGAAAAACCCAAGTATCATTATGGAAGTGGTATGATAAAAGGTTAATGGGACGATGAAATGTAAGGAATGGTGAAGGAAAAAGAGGATATAAATATGACATTTCTGAGGCCCAACATGCCCCCCAACTCAACTTGTTGCATGTCCTCATGAAACCATGCATGGATCTTCTTAAGAACTTTCGGCATTTAAACTATGACTTTGATTGCTGATGTCCTTTTAACAATGAATATTTCCAAGATTTGAAATACAGGAGTAGCAACGTGTAAAATACATGTGTAACAACATGTAATATATGTGTAACATCATGTGAAATATGTGTAACAACATGTGAAATTTTCTTATGTTTGGTTCTTGTGTGACAACCATGAATACAAAAGATGTTGGTTCTTGTGTTAACAACATTCATTTCACTTATTTATTTTCTTGCTGCAATAATTTAGCCATATACTCACTGGAAATAATAAGTTATCAATGTGCCTAAGAAAACATCACTGTGTATAAGAAAGCCTTTTCTTTATCTTTATGAATCATGTCAATATGTGTATCAATCGAAATGCAACAAAGTGTTCACTAGAAAAGAAATGTTAGTGAATCATAAATGGAATGATGAGATGGTAAAATAGAATAATGGTAATAAATATGTCGTGAAAGAGTCCCCCCCCCAACTGAATCGGTTCCATGCCCTCATGCGACTTAGTGTAGGTCATGGAAGGAAAGAGAACATGGCGAGGAAATTTTCCAAAATATTCATTTCATTATTATAAGTGAATTTGTGATTAAATATTAGAAAAATAACATATTTTCATTATATATCAAGGTTGGATGAGTTTGATGATGTGTGCAGGCATATGTGAAGATTTCAACAAAGTCAAATATTACCACCTAGACTCAAATTCGAATTTCATATTTAAACTTTGAAGATTTGAAGAATATTTGGGACAATCATTCAAGCATATTCAAAGGAGAAGATTTGGATGACATATCTTATCTAAGATATGTGAGAGATGTGTGGAGGATTTGAAGGGATCATATCTTCTAATAATAGGAAAGTAATTGAGAATGGTTGAGAGAATAGTGGATCTGTAATTATGACACTCTTCAAGACTCTCATGTATATAAGAGAGTGT
>ML782264.1:433069-466639 GCA_009831015.1 Picea engelmannii
ATATAGAAAAACAAAACAAAAAAAAAAATTGCAAATGGGCACTTTAAAACATTCTTGAAAACAATAATAAATACATTTTTTTACGTTTAACGTTTCTTTGTTTTTCTTAAATCACTTTGGTGGAATCAATGACGGAACTAACAAGTGCGAACAACAGGTATAACTGCATTTATTTTCTACTTTGAATTTGTTCGCATTTCTACTTAATCTTGTATTTCACATCTTACGTTGCTCTCACAAGTTTGATTGCAGGATTAGTATTCAGATTGATTGCAGAAACAAGACACTCGTAATTCATGCCGAAGTGATTTTCAAGAATCACAAAATTCTTCAAAGAAAACATGTGATAGACATCTTGAAGGAGTTGTTACACATAAACAGTTTGTTGTTACATAGAAAAAAATTTGTTGTTACACAGAAATATTTTTGTTGTTACACAGAAACATTTCACTGATACACAACAACATTTTTCTGTTACACATAAACTTTTTTCACATGTTGATGTTTGTTGTTACACAACGACCATGCTGATACACTATTATTTCCACATTTTTCCAAATTTCATGTTGTGACACTATCTCATTTCTCCTTCAAAGATGATTAGTCATCCTATGTTGAAGCCATCTTCCATTGCCTTAACTTTCATGACTTCACACATGCCTATTCCTTTCTGAGTTGCATACATTCCTTTATCTTTTTCAGTTCACTTTTTCCTTCTTTTTTCCTTTCCATTTTTCCTTCTGAATAAAACAAACCCCTTTCCATGATTACATTTCCTTGCCATAAACCATGCTGCTACTGAGATCTTTACATCTATAGTCCTACCAGTCTTTTTATAAAATCGCATTGACTGATGTGGGATTCCTTAAGGGCCACCTTTCAATAGTGTTTCCCCATCGACCTCGACACATTATATGGGATATAGACTAGAGTTCATTTTGAGTACCTAGAGGCTTGCCTGCCTTAATGGCAAGTTCTCTCGCTAGAAATCATGGGAATACATCAATGTCCCTTGATCATTAGATATTGCAAGTGGCTCGACATCAGCCCATCTATTCACACTTCACAAGATGTACTCAGGTACCTTGACACTCATTGACATCACTGGTGATTTTTTCTCGCATTGGTTAACGACATTCATCAATGGCCGATAATCCAATGATTTCTCTTCATGCTCGACATCGACACATTCATTCGCATGATGAGAATTGTACCATCATTTTTGTAGCGGGTGAAGACTATACACTTTTTCATGATCCCCTCAGCAGTTGCAGCAGTTTGATTTCATATCTATGAGAGTTCCATATTCTCTGCCTTCCACATTTCTTGTGATTCAGCAGTAACAGTTCAGATTCCTTCATTTCCCATGATCCAGTTACAACAGCAACAACATTAGCAATTCCATTTTCTTGATCTTGCAGCAGTGAAACCTTCTTGATATTCTTTGCTCCAGCAGTTATAGCAGTTGTAGCTACAGCGCCAGTCACGTTTTCCTGATCCAGCAGTCGCAACAACTAAATCTACCAAGGTGAAGAAAGTAACATAAGGACAATTGAGAATCCCAAAATGGTCAGCATTGGAGACTATTGGGATGAGCAAACAGTGGAAAGTATAACAAAGTTACTGCGCGAATACAACGACCTGTTCCCAACAACGTTCACAGAAATGAAAGGCATAGAGAGAGAGCCAGGTGAAATGAAAATATCACTCAAAGCTGAGGCAAGACCGATCAGACAATGACCATACAGACTAAACCCGATATATAAGAAAAAACTCAAAGTTGAGATCAATAGTATGTTGGAGTCCAGAATCATAGGACCTATAGAAGAATTGGAATGGATAAGCTCGATGGTAGTTCAGGAGAAGAGAAAAGGGGGGATAAGAATATGCGTCGACTCGAGGAAGTTGAATGATGTGTGCCTATATGACATGTTGCCTACCCCGTTCATAGATGAAGTCCTGGAGAATGTAGGAGGACAAGAATTTTATTCATTCACCAACGGGTTCTCAGGATACCATCAGATCAAGATAGCACCAAAAGACCGATACAAGACCACTTTTTTCATGGAATGGGGATCTTACCAGTATACAATCATTCTCTTTGGATTGAATAATGCACCAACAATATTTTCCAGTGTAGTCATAGCTTCATTTAAAAAATTTATCCACCAGTTTCTAGAGGTATATATGGACAATTGGACAGTCTATAATCTATTGAAATACCATGTAGAGGTATTGCGGCTGATGTTAGAAATATGCAGGCAATGCCAGATTTCATTAAATATCAAGAAGTGCATCTTCGAAACACCTTTAGGGGTACTATTGGGCCATATAGTATGCGAGCAAGGTTTGCTAGTAGATCTTGCCAATATTGCAGTAATTGTTAACGTGCCACCACAAAAAACAATCCATTAATTGAGAGCGGCATTGGGACACACAAGATACTACAAGAAATTTATAAAAGGGTACATGTAGATCACTGTGCCAATGGAGAAATCGCTAAGAAAAGACACAAAGTTTCAGTGGAATGAGAACTGTCAACACGGTCTAGATACTCCGAAAGAGAAGATGGTAATTGCACCAATTCTAGTATTCCCGAATTGGGAAAATACATTCCATGTACATGTAGATGCATTGGCCATAGCACTTGGAGCTATTATGGTGCAGACAGGAGCAGGATAATTGGACCATCATATATCATTTGCTAGCAGAAAACTGTCAGAATCGAAGCATAACTACAACACTACAGAGAGGGAAGGCCTAGCTATGGTCTATGCGCTCCAGAAATTCAGACATTATTTATTGGGAAAACATTTCAAGATGTTCATAGACCATTCAACGCTCAAATACCTCATCAACAAGCCAGTTTTGGAGGGGAGGATTTGTATATGGTTATTTTCGTTTCAAGAATTTGAATTTGAATTGATAGTCAAACCATGAAAGTTGAACGAAGGACCTGATCATCTGTCGCGGATTACTAATAGAGAAGAACCCATGAATCTAGAGGACAATTTTCCTGAGGCACAACTATTTTCAGTCCAGATAGTCAATGAATACTTTGCGGACATCATCCAGTACTTGAGTACAGAGACTATGACACAAGAATATGACATTGCGCAGAAGAAAAATCTGGTAGTCAAGGCTGCAGATTACCATCTAATTGCAGGACACTTATACAAAATGGGTGTAGATAACATCTTGAGAAGATGCATGCTATAACATGAAAGACCAAGGATCTTAGCAAAAGCCCACGAGGGAATAGTAGGAGCAAATTATGCAAGAAAATCTACTTCCTAGAAGGTATTGAGCGCAGGATTATGGTGGCCAACTATTCACAAAGACTCAAAGGACTACTACCGGAAATGTGATGTATGCGAGAGGGTTGGTAAACCAAATAGAAGGGAAGAGATGCCCCTGCGACCACAGGTAACTTTGCAGGTATTTAACAAATGGGAAATATAATTTGTGGGACCAATTAAACCACCAGCAAAAAGGTCAGGAGCGAGATACATTATCACTGCGACAAAATACCTAACAAGATGGGCGGAAGCAGCACCAGTGAAAGATTGTAGTGCAGAGACAACAACACACTTCCTGTTTGAGCAAGTGATCACTAGATTTGGTTTCCCGAGGATTTTGATGAGTGACCAAGGCACTCCCTTCATTAATAGTACTATTAATGCTATGGCTGAGGAATTTGAATTTCATCATCAAAACAATACACCATATCATCCTCAAGCAAATGGAATAGTGGAAGCCTTTAACAAAATCCTTGAAAATGTACTAACAAATATCTGCAGCGTAAATAGGGATGATTGGGACTTGAAGATAGCAGCGGTATTGTGGGCATATAGGACCACATGTAAGAAATTGACAGGACAAACACCATTCATATTGGTGTATGGACAAGAGGTTGTGGTTCCATTAGAAGTTTTGGTGCCTAGTATGCACGTAGCAACATTTACAAACATTACAGAACGAGGCGTAGTACAGGAAAGGATAAATCAGCTGATGATCATGGAGGAAGATATGATTCTAGCAGGGTTCCACCAAGGAGTACAGAAAGAAAGGGACAAATCTTGGCATGACAGACATATCAAGCGAAATAATTTTAAGGAAGGAGACTTAGTCTTGGTGTATGACAACAAATCCCTTCAGCACCTAGGAAAACTCAGAATGCATTGGTTAGGACCATATGAAGTAAATACCGTCACATATGGGGGAGATGTACAATTGAAGGATTTAGGAGGAACAAAAATCAGAGGGATGATCAATGGGAGTTGAATGAAGCTGTACAGGGACAATCAACCTCCTAACACTTAAAAAAAAAAACATAGAGTAGATATCGGACCGAAAAGATGAACATTTAACAAAGGCATAGGGTGCTGATAATATAATGAATGCGCACACTTGGGAATGCCACCACGGCGGAAAAAAGGCCAATGATCACTACAAAGCGGGAAACAACGGGAAAGCAGGATACTGAAGATAACCGCCAACAAAGGACGACTATCAAAATTAAAGGATAAAAATGACTAACGGGACTCCCCATTCATCGTGGCAACTGGAGACAACAAGGTAATTTAATAGCAAGTACGTGAGAAGCACCAGTTTAATTAAAACACAAAATGGGTAACGTCTCTGACAAGCTTCAGATGATTCCTATATAAGCGAATACACAGGATTGGGGAGTTTATTGAGGAATTAAGAAAAGTAGAGAGAAATAGAGTATACAGAGCCGATAGAAAAGTTTGCATAGTTTACAGAGGCTACTACATTCGGCGGACAACAACCTTAACACCATGGCACTAGCCAAACAGGGACAACCAAACCAGACTAGATGACGACCCCGAAGCAACACCATATCCTCATTGCAAGCATAGGGAAGCGAACACCAACCAATTCAACCTCTAGAAGTCGTCAATGTGGATGAAATCCCCTCGCCCGATATGACACTAGGAATCCCCACACCTATTGAAGAAGAAACCCAACAAAAAACACCAATGGGAATGGACATGGATGTACCAGAAGGGGGATAGGTACAACAGGCTGAGGACACAAGAAATCATTCGCACTCCAGAAACCCTAAAGAATGACTGAGAGTTAATGGGATGGTCCCGAACTAGGAGGAAACAACCACACCAGAAGGTTCACACACAACCACGGGCCAGAACAACCACAACAGGGCACGGTGGAAGATGTCACCGACCAACCAAATGAGTATGCAAAAGAAATAAAAATGGAGGCTATAACCTCGAGTCAGCCACCACAATGAAAGGTCAAGCATGAGGTACCAAGGACACCACGCAGGCAGGCCACCACAACCATTATCTTATCGAACATTTTGGATGGAGTACGTATAGCAGGAAATATGTTAGGGCATGCGGATAAATTGAGGTACTCAGACCATGACGTAACGGACACAGACAAGTTCCCAGAGTTCACCTAGAAATTTTACCTACAGACTGTGGGTATGGGACCCTTTGGTGAACCAATTAATCAACCAGTCCAGTGGGCAGACAGACTGGCCAAAAATGAGATTCTAGGCCTATTCGACATCTTTCACTTTGTGAGGGGACAATACGCAAAAAACTGCGTCAAGAAACTGATGACATCCACCCATGGAGGATACCTATGGTTGGAACAACTCATCTCAATAGACGTTGACCTTATTGCATACATCACAAGGCTACCATCACAAGGGGAGGACCCCATGCAGTTCCTTAATGACAAGACAAAAGAGAAGGCACTAGCCAAATAAATGAAGAAGAAATATGGTACGAAAGGGGGTCGTGCGAAATCATAATCAAGCGTATTAGTGATGCAGTGACAGGAATGGCCACAAAAATTATGGCATGCAAAGTAATCAGGAAATGTCACAAGGAGGAATTCTCAGTTGGGGTTGTTGCAACTACAACATATTGTGTGGAGGGAACCACACTCAGCTGGGCCCCGTATTTGCTGAATCTATTCCTGGACGACTGCAAGGATGAGCAGGATATGGGGACGAAATTTCACTATTCATGGCTACTCATCCTAATAGCCTTGCTCAGATGGAATGAGCCAAGGTATTCATTCTTTTCCACTAGACCCAATTCTTTCCATGCAACGTGATAACTATCATTGGGGTTCGCTTCGGACCCCAAGAAAAAACATGCGAATGAAGCGATATTCGAAGAATATCACAACGATCTATAGAAGAGCATAGCCAACACTTGGAGAGTGACGTCGGAAGTGGCCGCACAGTATCAGGGAATAGCCAACTTCAAAGACACTAGACATGCAATGTGGATCCAGGCACGGAAAGACCCGACAATCAATAGTTACAATTGTGCTACTGCATCAAGGAGGTGGACATAGAGATGACCATTAAGGATTGGGATGATAATTATAGGGTTCTAATACTCAAATGAGAAATTCCCATAGAAATGGAAGAGGAGGAGGTAGGATAGGGTCAGACACCTGTCGAAGAGATAAAAATTCCCAAGAATCTAAGGACAGGTCAGAACAAGGTGCAACAAAAAAAAAGGGGGGAGTCCAAGAAAGGCACCCAGGCAGGGAAGAAGAAAAAAACACAGCCACCACAGGTACAAGAGAAACAAACTGAGACAACACAGGGAACCACATCAATTTCTACTCAGCAGGAGAAAGTCCAGACTAAGAGGCCAACCTTCCAAATGGGGGTGTGCGCAAGAAGGCGAAGGCACACATAATGCCCCTGGAATACATGATCACTGAGGACGATGTGAAGATGGTGGCCCAAATGGTCCAAGATCGCACAATCAAGGATTTTGACAATGCTCAATGCCAAAGGGACATGATTGAGGAGGAGATGGAATAGATGCGAAAACTCCTCCAACAACTCAGTGAAGCATAGGCGGCTGACAAAAATGTAGGAATAGTCCCATCAACATCATAGATAAGAGGCGAGGTTGGATCAATCAAGCAGGAAAGGATCCAGACGACATCACAACTGAGCTCGACATTTCACATCACTCCAAACATGTTGTACATGGATGAAATTGTGGGGAACACACTCCTAAGGACTTGGCCCAAATACAGTTGGTATTGACATGGATACCAACCAAGGCCTTGTATAAACTACAAGTCAACATCGCACAAGAGGTATAGTCACGTGCATGCACAGATTCAACAAAATTGCAACAGATAAGGGACAATCAGGATGAGTTGGAATTGGTACTTGAGCAAGCTAAGCTTGAGACCAAATATGAAAAATACTGCGCAGATAGGTTGGATCAGAAATTGGTCGTAGCCTATGAGAAAATCCCAAAGAGCGCGCAAACAACCGAACTCACGGTGACACAGAAGATTGATCAGATTGTGAATACAATCAATCAATACAGACAGGAGATCAAGCACCTTCGGGAGTATCTCATACCTACCACTCCACCAGAGATGAAGGAGCAGAGGAAGCAAGAGGAAACAACACAGATAAAGGAGATAGAGAAACAAGTTCATGTGGTCGTCGACTTGTTCAAGAAGGTAGCACAACTTTGGACGAAGTTGGAAGAGGATCAACAGGTCCAGCAGTGGGACCAGGAAGAAGAAATCATAAGCACAACTATCCATGAACTCAAGTAGAGGTAGAATACAATTTCGATCATAGAGCGCGTCAAAGGAGCGCAGGATAATAAGAAACTGCATGCATAACTCATAGCTGTGCAAACACGTAAAAAGGAGTGCCCAGATCAAATGGAACCGCTCCAGTAGTGGGAAGAAGAGGTCATTGCATAGGTGGAAGAATCAAGAAGAACATGGAAAAAGCTCAGGCAGAGTGCACAGGGATGGTCAACGACGAGATTGCAATGCATGTATTGGACACACTCAAGGAGAAGACCGAGTAGGCCCAAACACAAGAAACAAAGCTCACGAAGAAGTTCCAGGTGATCGCATGAGAGATCAATGAAGTGCACCAGGTTTAGGTGGCTTGGGACGAGCCACATGTCAGTGTTGGGGGCCTGTTTGATGCAGGCCGAATCAAGAAGAAGGGATATTTTTGGAAGAGAAGCATGCAAGAGGAAAGAGACATTTGGAAGGAAAATCATCATGTGTGCATGCATGGAAGACCTAATGATGCTAGGGTTATGGTTTTTTTAATACAATGTAATGGTTGGTGCGCCAAAGATATAAATAAGTGGTACTTAGGAGACACATGGATATATATATAGAGAGAGGGGAGAGGTGATATATACATAGATCTATATATCTAGAGGGGGAGAGAGACAGGAGAGATATGGAGAGGGACAAAGAAGAAGGAAATTGTAGGAACTCTATAAGTCATTAAGCTGGTGAGATAGAGAAGGCATGAGTGAATCTATCCCGAGGGTTAGATCGCAGGATGAGGAGCCTAGTGCGATCTAGTCAGCCTCGCAAGGATCGAGGAGCCTATGGGGAAGAGGAGGGACTAAGACTATAACCACGCACAACGTGATACCTTTATAAACTATAATAAAATCCTGAGAGCTAGATCTTTGTGGACATAGCCTAGGAGGGGGTGAACCATGGAAACACTATGCTATGTGACTAAATGAATGTGTCTTTGGTTCTGATTAGTTGATAAATGTTGAATCAATGAAGTAATCAAGTAGATTTGTTATTTTACATGCATGTATGGAATGAATATTACAACTAGAGGCTAAATAGATTGAATAAAGGGTACGACACATAAGCACAAATCTCACTCAATCCCAGGTTGCAAGCACCTAAGTATTGCAGCCACCCATAGAGTTATCTCAGGTGTGATTGCGCAATACACTCTGTGTACTGCATTTCCTTCTGGGTTACCAGAGGGGTCGATAGTCTTTAAGGGGAATCTTATTAGTTATGAACCGCGGTCAATCTATTATGGTCAATGAGAATCAGAATCAGAATCCCTCAGGTCCAATAAGAGTACATAAATAAAAGGGAAATAAACCAACATAAGTGTTGTCATCTAGTCATAGATGATGGGAGTACATAAAATTTTGTATCCACTGAAGTAATGGGGAAATTGAACTTGAAAATAATTCCACATCCCAATATATACCTATTTTCATGGTTGCAAAAGTGACAGCAAGTGACTGTGACTGAACAATATTTATTGAGTTTCCATATTGAAAGTTTCAGCGAACAAGTTTTATGCGGCGTGGATGCATGTCATGTATTGCTTGGAAGGTCATGGATGTTTGACGGAAAGGTATTCCATGATGGTAGAGAGAATTCATACAATTTTTTCAAGGATGGTCAGCATTATAAGTTGGTACCAATGTTAGAAAAGAATATGGAAAGTAACAACAACAAGGGGATGGACAACAATAACATCAAAGTTATGAACGACAGTAACAAAAAGAATCTACATGATAGCGATAGTGGAATCATGTTATGTTCTACTAAGGAGTTTATAAGGGAGCAAAAACATAGTGGTTGTTGTTTGGCCATAATGCCAAAAAGGATTCAAAAGATCGAGATAGGTATTTTATATCAACCGAGATTCAACACTTGTTGAAAGAATTTAAGGAAATTGTAGCAGATGATTTACCAAGAGGATTACCTCCATTGAGAAGCATATCACAATATATTGACCTGATACTAAGGTCATTTTTTCTAAATAATGTTCCTTACTGAATGAATCCAGCATAGACTGAAGAGGTAAATAGACAAGTGCATGAGTTACTTGACAGAGGGTTAATTCGAGAAAGTTTGAGTCCTTGTGAAGTACCGACAGTTTTGGCACTGAAAAGGAATGGTGAGTGGCAAATGTGTACATATTCGTGAGTTGTTAATAAAATTACCATTAAGTACATGATTCCTTTACTGATAATGGATGATCTCATGGAATGTTTGAGTGGCATTGAGTACTTCATGAATATTGATTGGAGAGTTATTATCATCAAATCCAGATAAGGGAAGATGATGAATGGAAGACAACGTTCAAGACAAAAGATGGGTTGTTCGAGTGGTTAGTTATGCCCATCTGTTTAACTAATGTACTTAGAATGTTCATGAGGCTGATAAATGAAGTTCTGAAACCGTTTTTGGGAAAATTTGTTGTCTTCTATTTAGATGAGATTCTAATTTTCAGCAATAGCAAAGAGAAACATCTGGAGCACGTGAAGAAGGTATTAAAATGATTGAAATAGGAGGCATTGTTAATAAATATGAAGAAGTGTACATTTTTACAAAAGGATCTTGTATACTTGGGTTTTGTGGTTTCCAAAGAAGGTTTAAAGATGGATCCTGAGAAGATAAAAGAAATATTGGATTGGAAAATACCTAAATTCACTTTTGAAGTGTGGAGTTTCCATGGACTAGCAAGTTTCTATAGGAAGTTCATTCGAAATTTCAGTCAGATTTGTGTGCCTCTTACTGAATGCATGAACAAATACATATTTCAGTGGACAGTAGAAAAAATAGTCATTTGAAGATTTGAAAAGGAAGGTGATAGAACAGCTAGTATTGACACTTCCAGATTTCAATTAGGTATTTTAAGTAGCCTGCGATGCAATTGGGATAAAAATTGGAGCAATTTTTATCCAATAAGGTAGACCGATAGCCTTTTTCAATGAAAATTTGAATGAAACAAGGAAGAAATACTATGTTTATAATCAATAATTTGATGCTATCATCCAGGCTTTGAAAAAGTGGCAACATTATTTTCTTCCAAAGGAGTTTGTTTTTTACTAACCACAAGACATTGCAGTAAATTTACAACCAAGGTAAATTGAATCAGAAACATTATAGATGGGTAGAATTTTTACAAATTTATACGTTTGTTTTGAAACACATGTTATGGAAATCAAACAAGGTTGTTGATGCAATGAGTCAGAGGACAATATTGCTAAACACCATTCTAGTTGCATTGGTAAGTTTGGAATGTGTGAAAGGGTTGTATGAATATGATACAGACTTTGAAGCGGCTTGGAATGCATGCATAGAACCATGGAGTATGTAAATAACACCATTCTTATAGTACCACATTCAATAAGGATACTTGTTTAAGAATCAATAGTTAGGTATTCCACAGAGTTCAATACGATTGAATATTAGAGAGTTACACAGTGGCAGTTTAGGAGGACATTGTGGCATGGAAAAAATCGCATCATTGGTGAAAGAGTGATACTTTTGGCCAAACATCAACAAAGATGTCATAAAATTTGTTGAGTGTTGTAGAATTTCTCAATTAGCTAAGGGTAGAAGTCAAAATACAAAACTTTACAGTCCATTGTCGGTACCTGAAAGACCATGGGAAGATGTAAGCATGGATTTTATTTTGGAATTACCTATGACACACAAGAAGTACAATTTCGTGATGGTAGTAGTAGATAGGCTGCCTTGTATATATGGAACATTTCATAGCATGTAAGAATAAAAGTAATGATAGTGAAGTGGTTGCCTTTTTTTTCAAAGAAGTAGTATGGCTACATGACATACTGAGGAGTATTACTTCAGACAGTGACATGAGATTTCTTGGTCACTTTTGGAGAACAATTTGGAAAATTTTGGGTTTTAATATGCTATACAGTTTGACCTATCATCCCCAAATATATGGGCAGGTTGAGGTGGTGAACTGAAGTTTAGGAAACTTATTGAGAATTTTGAGTGGCGAAAATCCTAGTCAATGGGATTTAGTTTTGGCACAAGCTAAATTCGCTTACAACAATTCACTGAACAAATCTATAGGGAAGAGCCCATTCCAATTTTTTTATGGAATGTCACCTAAAGGGGTGGTAGATTTGGTTGATTTAAACGATATAGGAGATATAAGGAGTGTTAACGCTAGTGATTTTGTAGAGATTATGCAGGAATTGCATGAGCAGGTGAAGCATAAACTACATGAAAGAAATAACAAGTTTAAACAGAGGACAAACCTGCAGTGAAGAAAGAAAATATTTAAAGAAGGTGAGTTAGTCATGGTTCACTTGAGAAAGGAACGATTTCCTAGAGGTACCTATAACAAAATTAAGTATAAAAAGATAGGACCATGCAAAATCTTGAAGAAAATTTTCGATATTGCTTATCAGTTGGAACTTCCGGACAAGTTTGATATGTCTCCAACATTAAATGTTGATGATTTTTATGAGTTCCATGAAGGATAAAACGGTGATGATGAAATACCATGGATGGATGGGAACAAATACCAGTTAAGAAAGCTGAGGAAGTGGAATAAATTTTGGCCAGAAGGATTTGGTAGAAAAACTCGCAACAAGGAATGTCTAGAATATTTAGTGAAGTGGAAAAACAAAGGATATGAGGATGCATCGTGGGTTTTCGAAGAATAACTAAGGCACCTACGAAAATCTTCGTCCTCTGGAACAACAACCACATGAGTTGGGAGCTCATTTTTTTCTTATCAAGGGTGTCTGATGCAAGAGCATCTTTGGTTTTGGGCAATCTGCATCACCCAAAAAAATTTCAATTATGTACAAGTTAATTTAGGATGAATAAGGATTAGTGTTGCAACTCGCTGCAACTCCATGCTACATATTGGTGTTGCAACTCACTACAACTCCACATGTAACACACCCAACCCCTGAGTGGATTTCCTAGGGATGGGGCATCAAAATTGTGTTCTCCTTAAGTGATCAAATCCTTCATTTGGGGTTTCTACCACACTCTTCTCATCCAGAGTTTTCCAACCACAGTCTCCATGCTCAAAACCGAGCTCAGAACTGTAAGATATAACTTTTCGATGTTCTTAGGGCATTCATTGGTTGAGGGCCACGTGGCGCTCATGTGGATCTACCTAACACGTGCTATTTCCAAGTTCCTTCCTCCATGGTGGAAGAACATCCACCATCTGATCCCATGATTAGACTTAATCTCTCTCTCCTTTATCGGCTATGGATGGATTCAATGCTTCATGCCTCTTTACTATCTACACATGAGACCACTCGGAGTTTCAAACTTCTGAAGTCCCGTAAGCTCACCACGTGGCTCCGACCTTCTGGTAGTTCGGTCTATCTACCATACTACACTCCAGATCCTTCGAATTCCTGGTCACTTGACCAACCACGTTGTCTAGGAGGACACGTATCAGGAACTGACATGTAGGAGGGGTCAGGGTGACACGTGTTATGTTCCAATGGGCCTATAGGGTATGTGGTACACACGAATCTGGGTGACACGTGGCACGTCAAGCTGGGGTCCATGTCACCCTGGGTGGCATCACTACACCATGTCGCCCCAAACTGACAGGATTATAACATGCCTTAGATCTCATGGTCGAGATCTAGCCACATAGATTGATAGATCTACGGATTTGGTTACCTCGAGGATTCAAAGTTCGGGAGTGTTGCTATGAAAACTCCTTTTATCTCTTGAAGTTCCCAATCTTTGAAATAAAGGGGCTAGTGCCACATGTCCCTGGTATATCGATGGCTGAGAAAGGACTTGAAGGATCCCTCGATCTACGGGTCTGGGTCCTTTGCGGCTCCAACATTTGGGATTTTGGATCCTGGTTAATTTGGTAATATAGGTTCACTTAACCATCTCGGGAACCATTGAAATTCGGTCAACCTTACGGGAAACCGAGTCTTCCGGTTACCTTCAGATAGTATAATAATGGTAATGTCGGTCATACTCCGAAGTCATGGACTTCCGGAGCTTTGAAGCTAGGAGGACTTAGTTTCCTTAGGCTTAGCCTATGGTTCCTAGGTATTGATCATATGGGTCCTCTGGAACGGATCTCGTTTGTTCGTCTTCCAAACAAAGAGATCTCCCCATTAAAGGCTTGAACTTTGCTATCCTTCCTGAGATTTATCATGAAATGGTTAAGGACTTGGGCCTAGAGTCTCGGTCGCACAACAAGGAATCTGAAAGAGGTATCCTCTTCAAACGAACAGGTTCAGATCAACACGATATATCTATCTCGGCCTTCTTACAAGATTATGTCCCAAGAAGCCTCAGGAGCTAAGATGGGGCATACAAACTATCAGTCAGAAGAATAAGTTCACAAGGATATGAAAGTATACACATATCATGACCATTCCACATAAAAACCATTTATAGATACACATATATACATAAACCCATGCATTCATCCATTATTTCAGTTCCATACATAAAGTAGGAAAATACTTATCATAACCAGATATCGTGAAGCGACTGTCGAAAGGGGTTCCTGTTTCCACCCAACCATATGCTCAATCACTCCTAAATGATTTACCACTAGTGACCCCTGAGCTAGACCACGACGCTCTGTGATAAAATCCTTTCTTCTAGCTCAGCGATAGTAGGGATGAAGGTTACTCTCCTCCTCCCGCAGGATCTTGGAAATGGTTTACACAATACCAAGAAAGGAGGACCAACCTCTTTTATCATCTTGTATCATGACCCTACTATCCATTCCCCACGACCAGAACACGCTCATCTCTTAGTTATTCCTTGAACCCGAGAGCTTAGTTTCTCGTATCTTCAGTCTTCGCAGTTCTTCCTCTGCCCACCACACCTTCCTTTCTTTCCTTCCTCAACAAGATTGTGTGTGGATCGAATTCCCAATCCATGGTTAGTTTTGAAATCCTTACAAATGGGTGCTCTACCCCATCCCCTCATTAACTCTTGAGGAGGTCTTTCCACCTACCATCCTGACTATAATTTATTTATGGGTCAGAGATATGTTCTGGCCCTGAGCAATTAAATCCAATAAGGTACTAGTTTGGTGGAGGTTAATGAAACCATTCTTGGTCCCCTTCACCCTCTCTTTCATAGCATTTTTGGTCTCTCTTAGCACACCCCCCTTCCCACAGTCATCTAACTTATCCATTTTCTAGTAAATAACAGAATTTACATTCATTGACCTTTTATACAAAGTTCCATCAAATCAAACATTCGCACATATTGAGTTTGCCATAGTCTCTTGGCCGATATAGTTATATTTACAAATTGGGGGAAACGGGGTGTTACAATCCCCCCCCCCTTAAAGGAACAACACCCTCGATGTTCTATAAGTCAACATGCTCTATATATACAAAAGTGAACAAAAATGGATATGCTTGTCTCATGGCATCCTCCATTTCCCACGTAGCCTCATTTGGGACAAAGTGTTTCCATTGCACCTTAACCTATGCAATGGTTCAGTTCTTGAGTGGGGTTTACTTCCTATCTAGTATGCATTGAGGTTCTAGCAGGAATTCTCCCTTTGGCTCCACCTGGATCACAGACGAGACAATTATATAATTAGAATCATGTACATATTTCTTCAATAATGAAACATGGAAAAAACTATGTGCCTTTATTGTGGGAGGGAGTGTTATATTATAGGCTATAGGTCCCACTCTGTCTAAGACTTCAAAGGCCCCAAAATAAATAAGTGCCATCTTGGCACAAGCTCCCATTCTCAATGAAATCTTCCTGGGCCTAACTCTGAGATAGACATGGTCTCCAGTCTTGAACTCTCCCGGAGTTCTCTTTCTATCGGTGTAGCTCTTTTGTCTATCCTGAGAAATTTTTAGATTTTGATTTATCTGAATCACTTGCTGTTCCATTTATTTTAGCATGTCGGGTCTGATCGCAATTCTATCCACCATATCACTCCAACTGATTGGAATCTTTTACTGTCTACCATAGAGGGCTTCAAAAGGGCTCATCTTCAGTGAATCTTGATAATCGTTGTTGTAGGTAAATTCTACCAATGGAAGGTAGTCTTCCCACTTCTTAGGCTGATGCATTACATGCATTCTTAACATGCCTTCTAATGTTTGGTTTACTCTTTTTGTCTATCCATCCATTTGAGGGTGATAGGTTGTGTTAAACAACAATTTAGTCTCAAACCTAGCCATCAAGGATTTCCAAAATATTGAAGTGAATATTATGACTCCTCAGATATAATCTCCCTAGGCATGCCATGCAATATGAATATCTCCTTCATGAAGATGTTGGAAATGTCTATTTCCTTGCAATTCGATCTGACAGGAACGAAGTGAGCAAACTTGCTCAATTTGTCCACCACTACCATGATGGCATCATTCTGCTTGGCCGATTTTGGAAATCTGATGATGAAATCCATGGAGATGGTTTTCCATTTCCATTCTGGAATTAGTAGAGGTTGTAAAAACCCTACCGGGTGTCAGTGTTCTTCCTTAACTTGTTGGTATTCTAGACACTTAGCTAGATAGTCATCTCTGTCATTTTTCATTCCAAGCCAATAGAATTGTTTCCCAGTGGCCGTGATCATTTTCTGATATCCTAGTTGTCCAGTATATGGTCTCTTTTGCAGTTTGTCCATTATGAGACTCTTCAAGTCATCACAACTTGGGATATACAATCTATTTATGTAAGTCAGCATACCTTCATCCATCATTTTATAGCCTTCATACTTTATCCCTATGGGTTCTTGCTTTAAGTATGATGTCACGGTCTTGAAGAATGTATTTGTTTCTTGTGCATTCTTGAATTTTTCCCTGACATCTGTTTCATAGGTGCTCGCCACTGCTAGGTGAATTGTTTTCACACTTCTGCTAAGGGCATCGACCACCCTATTTTCCTTTCCTTTGATGTGTTTGATTTCAATATCAAACTCACTAATGAGATCCATCCACCTAGCTTGTCTAGCATTGAGTTTTGGTTGATCAAACAAGTGCCTCAACCCACAATGGTCTTTCATAAGTACAAATATACTACCCAGGAGGTAATGCCTCCACATTTTTAAGTCATGGACTATGGAAGCCAACTCTAGATCATGGGTCACATAATTTATTTCATTCTCATTCAATTTTCTGGATTCGTAGAAAATTACATGTCCTTCTTGCACAAGGACTCCTTTGAGTCCTTCCTTGCAGGGATTTGTACACACAAGGAATTCATTATCAGGGTCTGCGATCTTCAGTACGGGTGCATGGGTCAAAATTTATTTTAGTGTCTAAAATCTTTCATCACATTGTGATATCCAAGTGAATTTAACCCCCTTTTTCTAAAGGGCAATGATTAGACAACCAATCTTGGAAAGTCCTTTTATGAACCTTCTATAGTGTCCTACTAAGCCCATAAAAGACCTGATATCAGATACATCCTTTGGGGTAGGCCATTCCATAATAGATTTGATCTTGTCAGGGTCTACTGCCACTTCTTATTTATAAATAACAAGGCCTAAGTAATGGACTTGCTTCTGGAAAATGTCACACTTGCTAAACTTAGCATAGAGTTGATGCTCCCTTAGTACTTGAAGTACAAGTCTAATATGTTCTTCATGCTCCTCTCTGTTCTTGGAGTATATTAGGATATCATCAATGAAAACCAATACAAATATGTCTATGAATTTGTTGAGTACATTATTCATCAAGCACATAAAAGTGTCGGGGGCATTGGTTAATCCAAATGGCACCACCACAAATTCATAGTGACCATATCTAGTCCTAAAGGATGTTTTGTCGAACAAGTCAATCTTTGAGAAAATGGAATCACCCCCTAATTGGTCGAACAAGTCATTGATTCTTGGTAAGGGGTACTTGTTCTTTACGGTTGTCTTATTGAGTTGTCTATAATCTATGCACACTCGACATGTGTCATCTTTCTTCTTCACAAACAAGATTGGTGCTCCCCATGGAGACACATTGGGTCAGATGTAGCCTTTTCCCATCATTTCCTTTAGTTGTAGCTTGAGTTCAACTAGCTCAGGTGTACTCATCCTATAAAGTGTCCTAGAAACTAGCACTGCTCCTAATGCAAGTTATATGGAGAAGTCAATGTCTCTTCTCGGAGGTAGACCTGATACCTCTTCTGAAAACATGTCTCTATAATATCTTAATATGGGGTGGTCCTCTAGGTTTGTTTTTTCATCCTCAACTGATTCCAACACATGTATTTTATATAGAGGACATCCCTTTCTGCAATATTTTTTCATTTGAAGGGTTGATATTCGTCACACTGAGACATGCTTCTGAATCCCTTGGAGGGTTATCTTTATCCCTTCTTCATTTACACATTCTAAGGTTTTATGGTAACAATACAACTTAGTTTTATAAGCATCTAGCCTATCCATACCAATCAACAGGTCATAAGATCCTAGGGGGAGTATGTTAAGGGTCGCTTGGGTGGGAAATCCATCCATGATGAATTGGCAAGCTGGTATGATATCTGCTACTTTTCTTTTGGTTCCAGTGGCTAGTTGTACCAACCATGGCTTAACATGTATAATTGGTTGCAGTTTTCACTTATCAACAGTCTGAGGGACCACATAAATCAAATTAGAACCCGGGTTAACTAAAATAGAAAATAGATGGTTGGCGATCATACCTTCCATATCCACCACTAAATCTTGGTGGTAGGCTTGTTTATTATCCAAAGATGCATAAATCTGTGGCATGCTCCTAGCCACATCATTGACTGTGGTAGATTCTTGGATATTGTAGACTCTCCTACTATTATTTTATCTGTGTGGAAAATCCCTCAGTAGATGTTCTTCTCCACAACCCCAACATTTCAAGGGTTCTCTCTTTGGGTTATCAGTCATTCCTAGGGTCGATCCAAAAGGTTCATTTCCACTCCGAGAGGGGAAATTATGTTGATACACAATTTGGGTAGGAAGGCTCATCCTAGAATCCTTCCTATAGTTCTTAAATATTGAGGATTTAAACCCCTTATTCTTAAATCCCAAACTGCCCTTCTTCTTCCAGTCCTTGTGGGGTTATGTCTTACTGTCGAATTGTTCATAGAAATACCTTGCCTTCTAGATAGTGTCTTCTAATCTCTTTGGCTCGTCAAACTCAATCTTGTTCCGGTAGGTCTAAGGTAACCGACTAATAAATCGTTGCACTTTTTCCTTTTCATCCTATATGTAGGGTACATACCTGAGTAGCTCAAGTAATTTATGGAGATATTCCTCTATGATGAGTTGTCCCGACTTGAGTTCATTGAACTCCTTATTCTTCCCATCAAAGTATTTCTCTTACATATACTTCTTCTTGAAGTGTTTCTCAAACTATTTCCATGATAAGTCATCTTCATGGATTCCTTTCATATTCTTAAGGTCTTCCCATCAAATGGAAGCTTTTCCATTCATGTTGAAGATGGCTATTCGAGCCTTCAAGTTTTTGGAGTAGTCATGGACTCTGAAGTATTTCTTTAAACCAAGAAGCCAAGATTATGCCTCTTCCCCTTTCTCAATCTATCTATTGAAACAAGGTGGTTTGGATTTCTTGAACTCTTTAGGGTCATGATTTTTGGAATGTTTTCACTTCTTTCCTTTCCTTTGAGAATGCGAGCTAGTTTTTCTACTAGAAGATCCCTCATAGTTGTCAGTTTCCTTTCCAGAGGACTCTCCCACCGAGTGTCCCCTGTCTCCAGGTTGGACCTTCCTATAGGTACTCCTCCTAGTGTGGCCACTTATGGGACCATGTTTTCGTATCTCAGGTAGACTTTGAATTTTCTTCGTATGTCATTGGTCCACAGGACTGGTTGCAGGTCCATGTTGCACTTGCCTCTCTATATCAGATAAGATCTGCAGCAAGAATGCATTAATTTATGTTTGTTTTTCTTGCTCCTTTATCAATCTCTCGTTGTCATCCTTGCAACTATGTAATTCGGCCATGAGGCTCCTTACAGTTTCAGCCGGATCTAGAGGGGTTTCCACCGCCCTCCTTTCATCAAACTCTTCATCTTTATTGTGGGAGCCATCCCCCACCTCATGGAACTTCACCATATTTTATGCTTGTAGTTTCATGCAATTCACTAACTGCTTGAGTGCTGACAAAACACTTGTTGTTAGCTAATAGTCTATTAGTTCATTAACAACACATAGTTCATATTTGTTAAGTACACACACATAGTAGAAAGTTTTCATTTTTTTCTTTAGTAATAATTTAACCAGACTCTTTAGGAAAGAGGTAAGGTAGGGCCTCACCCTTAAGGTTCTTTAAATATGGTTTTTACGCAACTTGTCCATGAGCCCAAGAAGGCCAAGTGTTGTAACCATGCTCTGATACCAATTTGTAACACACCCAACCCCTGAGTGTATTTCCTAGGGATGGGGCATCAAAATTTCATTCTCCTTAAGTGATCAAATCCTTCATTCGGGGTTTCTAGCACACTCTGCTTGTAAAGATTTTCCAACCATGGTATCCATGATCAAAACCAATCTCAGAACCGACTGATATAGCTTTTCAACATTCTTCAGTCATTCATTGGTTGAGGGCCACGTGGTGCCCACGTGATTCCACCTCACACGTGTTATTTCCAAGTTCCTTCCTCCATGGTGGAAGACCATCCACCATCCAATACTATGACTAGAATTACACTCTCTCTCCTATATTAGTTGTGGAGGGATTCGATGCTTCACGCCTCTTTACTATCTACGCATGAGACAACCTAGATTTTTGAACTTCCCAAGTATTGTAGCCTCACCATGTGGCTCCAGCCTTCAGGCCGTTTGGTCTCTCTACCATACTACACTCTAGATCCTCTAGAGTCTCGAACTCCCGAACTCCTGGAGTCCCGGTCACTTCACCAACCACATTGGCTAGGCAGACACATATCAGGAACTGACACGTAGGAGGGGTCATTGTGACAGGTGTTACGCTCCAATGGGCCTATAGGTTATTTGGTACACACGAATCCGAGTGACAAATGGAATGCCAAGCTGGGGTCCACATCACCCTAGGTGGCATCACTGCACCATGTCACCCTAGACTGAAAGGCTTCTAACTGCCTCAGATCTCACGGTCAAGATCTAGCCACATAGATTTATAGATCTACGGCTTTGGTTACCTCATGGATTCAACATTCAGGAGTGTTTCTATGAAAACTCCTCTTATCTCCCGAAGTGCCCAATCTTAAAACTAAATGGGCTTACGCCACGCGTCCCCGGTATATCGACAGCTAGGAAAGGACCCGAAGGATCCCTCGATCTATGGTTCTGGGTCCTTCGCGGCTCCGACCATAGGAATTTTGGATCCCATTTTAGTTAGTAAGATATGTTCCCCTAACCATCTAGGGAACCTCCTAACACCAGTCAACCTTACAGGAAACCGAGTCTCCCAGTTACCTTTGGATAGTATAAGGCTGGTAAGGTTAGTCATACTCTGAAGTTCCAGACTTTGGGAGCTTTGAAGCTAGAAGGACTTAGCTTCCTTAGGCTTAGCCTAAGGTTCCTAGGTATTTATAATATGGGTCCTCTCGAACAGATCTAGTCCGCTCATCTTCCAAACTAAGAGATATCCCCTTTCAAGGCTTGAACTTCGTTATCCTTCCTGAGGTTTATCATGAAATAGTTAAGGACTTGGGCCTGGAATCCCGGTCGCATGGCAAGGAATCTGAAAGAGGTATCCTCTTTAGACGGACAGGTTCATATCGACACGATACATTTATCTTGACCATCTTACAGGCTTATGTCCCAAGAATCCTTAGGAGCTAATATGGGGCATACACACTACTATTCAAAAGAATAAGTTCACAAGGAGATTGTAACACCTTGTTTCCCCTAATTGTAAATATAACTATATTGGCCAAGGAACTATGGAAAACTCAAAGGTGTGAATGTTTGATTTGATGAACCTTTGTATGAAAGGTCAATGAATGTAAATTCTCTCATTTTAATAGAAAATGGATACGTGTTACATGATTGTTGGAAAGGGGATGTGCTAAGAGAGACCACAAATATTATGAAAGAGATGGTAGAGGGGACCAGGAATGGTTTCGTTAACCTCCACCGAACCAACACTTTGCTGGATTTAATTGCTCAGGCTCAGAACAACCCTCTAACCCAGGAATGAATTACAGTTAGACTGGTAGGTGGGAAGTCCTCCTCAAGATTTAATGAGGGGATGGGGTAGACTGCCCATCTATAAGGATTCCAGACCTGATCACAGACTGGGAATTCGGGCCACACACAATCTTGCTGGAAAAGGCAAGAAAGGAAAGCATGGGGCCAGGGAAGAGGTATGTGAAGAGTGCAGAGACGAGAGTGAAAGCTCTGGGATTTGAGGAAGAATTGTAAACAGAGTGTGTTCTGATCATGGGAAATAGAGACTGATATGGAAGAAGGAGAGTAACCTTCGTCCCTATCTATTTCCGAGCCGAAAGAAAATATTCAATCTAAAAGCAACGTGGTATAATTCGGGAATGGCTAGTGGTAAATCTGTTAGGAGTGACTAAGCCTATGGTTGGGTGGAAACAAGCACCCTTTCCATCAATCTCTTCACATTATCTGGTTCTGATAAGTTTTTCCATACTTTATGCGTTGAATTTGGAATTAATAGTTGCATGCATGTATTTACTTATCTATAAATGGTTCTCAATTGAAAAGGTTAAATTACGTATATACGTTAGTTTCCTCAAGGACTTGTGCTTTTTCTTTTCCTGTATGCTCCAGTTTAACTCTCGAAGGTGTTTTCCCTAGGGAGCTACCTCATAGCTCTAGAATTAGAGCAAGCCTCTTAGCACTGCTATCGTCTCAGTAACCTCATGAGTTTACATTGCCTAGTTTTAGAACTTAAGGTTCTGTGAACTAGGAAGACATTTCCTTCAAACCAGTGGTCTGAGAGACCTTGAACTCGCACCCATGACCTTAACTAAAACATAGATAATATTAGTGTGCAGAGCCCAAAATTCATCTAAACTTCCATGTGACCTGGGTCTAGGAACCCTGCGTTAAGCCCGAAAGGAGCTATTTCAAAATGGTTTCAGAGTTTCGGGAGTTCGACGTCTCGAATGTCAAACTTCATGATAGTCAAAATTACTCAAACTCCCTGAGTAAAAAGAGACATAGATGAATACCTGACTGAGGAGATGAATGTTAACCATTCATTGTGAGGAAAACCTATCTCAGTCATTATAACGACTTAAAGACCCACTAGAGTTGACAAATCAAACACCAGCCGCTCGATTAGATCGATGGTTGGAAATCGTTACGGAGCGCGGAGGTGAAATTAGAAGACATGCTAGTTCACGACCCACAATCAACCAATGTTGTTTATCTCATTTGATATGGAAGAAAAACAACCATGATTAGACAGAGTTGGGCAAGCACTTACCATATTGCGGAGATTGGGCCCCACAATCACTGCGAACCGTCGATCTGTGAACAAAGATCGATGGTGGGGAATCATTATGGAGTGCAGAGGTAAAATTAGTGGATGTGCTAGTTCACGGCATTCAATCAACCAACGTCATTGATCTCATTGGAGATGGAATATAAAATACCACGATTAGACAGAGTCGGGCGAGCACTTCCCAGATTGCGGAGATTGGGCCCCGCAATCGTTGTGAACCGTCGATTTGTGAATGAAGATCGATGGTGGGGAATCATTGCGGAGCGTGGAGGTAAAATTAGAGGACGTGCTAGTTCACAGCCTTAAATTCACCAACACCATTGATCTTGTCAGGATGGAGGATCAACGACCATGATTAGACCGAGTTGGGCGAGTAGTTTTCTGATTGCAGAGATTGATCCCTCTGATAAAGAGCGAGCACGTTGGGGCCCCGCAATCACTGTGGAACATGGATCTAAGGATCCTTCAGGATCCCTCACTACCTTTCAATAGTGGGGATGTGAGTATTAATGTAGAGATCCTATGGTATCCCTGTGTTGAGTGATGGGGTTTCTAGGTGTCCCTATCAGAGTGGCCTAATAACAGGACCCAAGGGACCCTTGAGCAAAAGTTATGATCCATAGATATTGGGGTTACGTGGATACCCTCGAACCATCAGATATAGGTTGTGGTAAACTCGACGCTAACCAACTCTAGGATAATCTAAGTGTGAAGGAATGAGGATTCCCGAAGGCTGGAGTCCCAAAT
Source organism: Picea engelmannii (assembly GCA_009831015.1). Taxonomy (NCBI): domain Eukaryota; kingdom Viridiplantae; phylum Streptophyta; class Pinopsida; order Pinales; family Pinaceae; genus Picea; species Picea engelmannii. The sequence continues at coordinate 456,796 of ML782264.1, forward strand.
TCATCCCAGTCGTTTGTTGGAAAAGGACGCATGGCGAAAGATCTTCCACTTCGGAGAAAAGACACTCCGGGAGAAAAGAAAAGTTGGTTAGAGAAATAAATCCCAAAGGCTAGAGCATCAGAGTTCATCAGAGTCGTTTGTTAGTAGAGGATAGGTGTCAGTAGATCCTTTGTTTCCGAGGATAACCACTTCGGAGAAAGTGGGGTCGCGTGGATGGACAACTCCTGAAGGCTGAAGTGTCAGAGTCCATTGTGACCATTGAATAGAGGAAGGCATGTGTCAGAAGATTCGACACTCCAGAAGGATTTCACTTCAGAGGTTGTGTTTTTGAATCCCGAAGTAAATCAAAACCCTTGATGTTCTACGGACGCATGGCATAAGATCACACAATCTAGAGACTTGGCACTGTGGAAGACATGAGGAGAGGAGTTTTGGAATTCACCGAAGCCTGGAGGCCTGAAGTAATCGTGGTTCGTTGATCTTGACAGAGAAGGGGGAGTCCTGATCCCCGTGGCATACCAGAAATTCACTAATTCGACACTTTGGGAGATTTGTGGTGTCATAAGTTGAAAATGTCCGGAGAAGGAATATCTAAAGCACAAAAATATGCACCTATTGTATTGGCGTCTAGTCATAGCCCAACGTCATATGAGATTGTATATAGAGGGAAGGGACTAGGCCCAAAATTCAAATCTGAAAGTCGAACGCTGAATTCCCCGCTAGCCTGTGAGTTAGTCGAGGATCAAACCCAGTCGTTGGATTGGTTGGTGGATGCATCTACCCCATAGATTTAGGAATGTTGGAAGCTCTGGGATATCAGAGAACTCGGGATGAAGCATATTGAATCAGATCCATATTTAAACCATGTGGGCCTGACCAATGAACACCCGAGGATCTTGGGAGAGGTGTATTTTCCAGTTCTAAGCTCAGTTTTGAGCATGGAGATAATGGTTGGAAATCTCTAGAAGAGAAGAGTGTGATAGAGACCCCGAATGGAGGATTTGATTACTTAAGGAGAATGAAATTTTTGTGCCCCGCCATGGGTGTGTTACAAATTGGTACCAGAGAATGGTTACAATGCTTGGCCTGCTTGGGCTCAGGGATGAGTCATTTAAAAAAAATCATGTTTAAAGTAAATTTTAAGGGTGACGCCTTATATTACTACTCCCCTAAAGAGTCTAGCTAAAATTTTATTAAGGGAAAGAATAAAAATTTCTACTGTGTGTGTATTTAAGAAATTTGAATTGTATGTTGTTCATAAACTAATAGTCTGTTGGCTAATAGTAAGTTTTTTTTCATCACTCCAACAGTCAGTGAATCACGGGAAATCACAAGAATAAAGGATGGTGACACACCATGAAGTGGGGGAGGGCTACCACAATAGATATGAAGAGTTTGAAAAGAGGAGGGAGACGGAGACCCCTCCAGATCTAGATGAAACTGTAATGAGCGTTATGGTCGAATTACAGAGTTGCAAGGATGACAATGAGATATTGATAAAGGATCAATAGAAACAAACAGAAATCAATGTAGTCTTATTGCAGAGCTTATCTTATATACATAGGAAATTGTAGAATGGACCTAAAACCATCTATGTGGACCGACAACATACAGAGAGAAGTCAAAATCCACCTGAAATATAAAAACGTGGTCCCATAAGTGGCCACACAGGGAGAATAACCTTGAGGAAGGCCTAACCTAGAGGCAGGGGACGCTAATAGAGAGATTCCTCTAGAAAGGGAACGAGAAACTCCAAGGGATATTCTAGTCGCAAAACTATCTCACATTCTTAGAAGAAAGGAAAGAAGTGAAAGCATTCCAAAATTCACGACCCTGAAGAGTTCAAGAAAGCCAAACCACCCTCTTTCAATGGAGAGATTGAGAAGGGGGAAGAGGTATAATCTTGGCTTCTTGGTTTAAATAAGTACTTCAGAGTTCATGACTATTCTGAAAACTTGAAGGCTTGAATAGGTATCTTCAACCTGAATGAAAAGGCTTCCATTTGGTGGGAAGATCTTAAGAATGTGAAAAGAATCCATGAAAAGGACTTATCATGGAAACAGTTTGAGAAACACTTCAATTAAAGTATATGTTAGAGAAATAATTTGACATGAAGACTAAGTCGTTCTATGAAATCACACTGGGATAGCTCAACATAGACGAATACATCAATAAATTCCTTGAGATGATGAGGTATGTACCCTACATAAAATATGAAAAGGTAAAAGTCCAACGATTTATCAATGGGTTACCTCAGACCTACCAGAACAAGATTGATTTTGATGAGGCAAAGGCCTTAAAATACACTATCCAAAAGGAAATGTATTTTTATGAACAGTTCGGGCGTCAGACAGAACCTCGCAAGGATTGGAAGAAGAATAATAGTTTGGGGTTCAAAAAGAAGGGGTTTAAATCCTCGAGATTTAAGAACTATAGGAAGGATTCAAGGATAATCCTTCCTACCCAAAGTGTGCAACAACATAATTTCCCCTCCCAGAGTGGAAATAAACCTTTTGGATCAGCCCTAAGAAATACTGATAACCCAAAGAGAGAACCCTTGAAATGTTAGGGTTGCGGAGAAGAACATGTGTTGAGGGATTGCCCCACACCGACAACAAAACAATACGAGAATTTACAACATCCAAGAAGATACCACAATCAATGATGTGGCTAGGAGCATGCCACAGATTTATGCATCTTTGGATAATAAGCAAGACGACCACCAAGATTCAGTGGTGGATATGGAAGGTATGATCGCCAATCGTCTAGTTTCTATTTTAATTGACCCTGGTTCTAATTTGAGTTATGTGGCCCCTCAAACTGTTGATAAGTGTAAACTACAACCATTTATACATGTTAAGCCATGGTTGGTACAAATATCCACTGGAACCAAGAGAAAAGTAATAGAGGTCTTACCATCTTGCCAATTCATCATGGATGGGTTGCCCACCCAAGCGACCCTTAACATACTTCCCCTAGGATCTTATGACTTGTTGATTGGTATGGATTGGTTGGTTTCTTATGAGACTAAGTTGGACTGTTACCATACAAATTTAGAATATGTAAATGAAGAAGGGGGAAAGATGAACCTCCAAGGGATTCAGAAACCTATCTCAGTGAGACAAATATCATCCCTTCAAATGAAAAAGTATTGCAGAAAGGGATATCCTATATATGAAATACAAGTGCTAGAATCTGTTGAGGATGAAAAACTGAACCTAGAGGACCACCTCATATTAAGAGAGTATATAGACGTGTTTCCAGAAGAGGTATCGGGTTTACCTATGAGAAGAGACATTGACTTCTCGATAGAACTTACATGAGGAGAAGTGCCAGTGTCTAGGACACCCTATAGGATGAGTACACCTGAGCTAGTTGAGCTCAAGATACAGCTAAAAGAAATGATGGACAAAGGTTACATCCTACCCAGTGTGTCTCCATGGGGAGCACCAGCCTTGTTTGTGAAAAATAAATATCGTACACTCCGACTATGCATAGATTATATACAACTCAATAAGACAACCATAAAGAAAAAGTACCCCTTACCAATAATCGATGACTTGTTCGACCAATTAGGGGTGCTTCCATTTTATCAAAGATTGACTTAAGGTATGGATACCATCAATTCTGAATCAAGGATGAAGACATCCACAAAACGACCTTCACGACAAGGTATGGTCACTATGAATTTGCGGTGGTGCCATTTGGACTAACCAATGCCCCCTCCACTTTTATGTTCTTGATGAACAATGTACTTAGAAAATTCCTAAACAGATTTGTATTGGTTTTCATTGATGATATATTAATCTACTCCAAGAACAGAGAAGATCATGAAGAACCTGTTAGACTTGTACTTTAAGTATTAAGATAACATCATTTCTACGCTAAGATTAGCAAGTGTGACTTTTTCCCGAAGCAAGTGCATTACTTGGGCCATGTCATTTCTGAAGAAGGGGCAGCAGTAGACACTGACAAGATAAGATCTATTATGGAATGGCCTACCCCAAAAGATGTATCTGATATCAAATCCTTTATGGGATTACCAAGATATTATAGAAGGTTCATAAAGGGATTTTCCAAGATTGATTGTCCAATCACTAACCTCCAGAAGTAGGGGGTTAAATTCACTTGGACATCAAAATGTGAAGAAAGATTTTAGGAACTGAAATACCTCATGACCCATGCAACCGTGTTGAAGATTGCAGACCCTAATAATTACTTCCTCGTGTGTACAAATGCCTGCAAGGAAGGAATCTGAGTCCTTATGAAAGAGGGACGTGTAATTTGCTACGCATCCAGGAAATTGAATGAGCATGAAATCAATTATGTGACCCGTGATGTAGATTTGGATGCCATAGTGCATACTTTAAAAATTTGGAGGCATTACCTCCTAGGTAGGAGATTTGTACTTATAACAGACCACTGTTGAGGCACCTGTTGGGTCAATCAAAACTCAATGTTGGACGAGCTAGGTGGATGGCTCTCCTTAGTGAGTTCGAATTTGAAATCAAACACATCAAAGGGAAGGAAAATAGGGTATTTGACACCCTTAGCAGAAGTGTGAAAATGATTCACCTGGAAGTAGTAAGCACCTGTGAAATGGATGTCAAAGAAAGAATCAAGAATGCACAAGAAACATATGCATTCTTCAAGATTGTGACCTCATACCTAAGTTAAGAGTTTACAAGGCTAAATTATGAAGGATATCAGATGCTCGATGAAGGCTTGCTGACCTACAGAAACAAATTGTATATTCCAAGTTGTGTTGACTTGAAGAGGTTCATAATGGATGAACAACACAAAATACCATATATTGGTCATCCATGATATCAGAAAATGTTCACGACCACTAGGAAACAATTCTATTGGCCTGGAATGAAAAATTTCATAGCTGACTATCTAGCTAAGTGCCTAGAATGCCAGCAAGTTAAGGCAGAACATCAGCACCCGACAGGGTTGTTACAGCCTCTACCGATTCCAAAATGGAAATGGGAAACCATTTCAATGAATTTCATCACCGGATTACCAAGATCGACTAAGAAGAATGATGCCATCATGGTAGTGGTGGACAAATTGAGTAAGTTTGCTCACTTTGTTCCTATCAAGTCGAATTGCAAGGAAATAGATATTCCTAACATCTTCATGAAGAAGATATTAAGACTACATGGTATGCCTAGAGATATTATATCCATCAGAGACACAAAATTCACTTCAAGCTTTTGGAAATCCTTGATGGTTGGTCTTGAGACTAAACTGTTGTTTAGCACAACCTATCACCCCTAAACTGATGGATAGACAGAAAGAGTAAACCAAATATTATAAGACATGTTAAGGATACATGTAATTCATCAACCTAAGAATTGGGAAGACTACCTGTCATTGGTAGAATTTGCCTACAACAATGATTATCAATAGTCACTAAAGATGAGCCCTTTTGAAGCCCTCTATGGTAGACAGTGCAAGGTTCCAATCAGCTGGAGTAATCCAGTGGATAGAATTACAATCAGACCGGACATGCTGAAAGAAATGGAGCAACAAGTGATTCAGATAAAAAAAATATGAAAATTTCTCAGGATAGACAGAAGAGCTACATCGACCGAAAGAGAAACCCCAGAGAGTTCAAGACAGGAGACCATGTCTATCTCAGAGTTAGACCCAAGAAGAGTTCCCTGAGAATGGGATATTTTTCCAAGATATCACCTCGGTATTGTGGACCCTTTGAAGTATTATATAGAGTGGGACCTGTAGCCTATAGTATAGCACTCCCTCCCATAGTAAAGGCACATAATGTTTTCCATGTGTCATTAATAATTATTGAAGAAATATGTACATGATTATAATTGTATAATTGACTAGTCTATGATCCAGGTGGAGCCGAAGAGACAATTCGTGCCAGAACCTCAATGCATACTAGATAGGAAGGAAACCTCACTCAGGAACCAAACCATTCCACAGGTCAAGGTGCAGTGGAAACACTTTGGACCAGATGAGGCTACATAGGAAATGGAGGATGCCATGAGACAAGCATATTCGATTTTTTTTATCCTATATATACATAACATGTTGACATATAGAACATCGAGGACGATGTTCCTTTAAGGGGGAGGGAATTGTAACACCCTATTTCCCCTAGTTGTAAATATAACTATATTGGCCCAAGAACTATGGAAAAATCAAAGGTGTGAATGTTTGATTTGATGGACCTTTGTATGAAAGGTCGATGAATGTAAATTATGTTATTTTAATAGAAAATGGATACATGTTACATGATTGCTGGAAAGGGGATGTGCTAAGAGAGACCAAAAATTCTATGAAAGAGATGGTGGAGGGGACCATGAATGGTTGCGTTAACCTCCATTGAACCAGTACTTTGCTGGATTTAATTGCTCAGGATCAGAACAACCCTATGACCCAGGAATGAATTACATTCAGGCTGGTAGGTGGGAAGACCTCCTCAAGAGTTAATGAGGGGATGGGGAATACCACCCATATGTAAGGCCTCCAAACCTGACCACCGACTGGGAATTCGGGCCATGCACAATCTTGCTGGAAAAGGAAAGAAAGGAAAGTGTGGGCATCGGGGAGGATATCTACGAAGAGTGCAGAGACGAGAGCGAAAGCTCTAGGATTCGAGGAAGAATTGTAAAAAGAGTGTGTTCTGGTCGCGGGAAATAGAGACTAAGACATGAGAAGGAGAGTAACCTTCATACCTATCTATTTATGAGACAGAAGAAGATATTCAATCTAAAATCATCGTGGTATAGCTCGAGGTGGCTAGTGGTAAATCCATTAGGAGTGACTGAGCCTATGATTGGGTGGAAATAGGCACCCTTTCCAGCAGTCGCTTCACGTTATCTGGTTCTAATAAGTGTTTCCATACTTTATGCGTTGAATTGGGAATTAATAGTTACATGCATGTATTTACTTATCTGTAATGGTTCTACATTGAAAAGGTTAAGTTATGTATATACGTTGGTTTCCTTGAGGACTTGTGCTTCTTATTTTCCCATATGCTCCAGTTTAAATCTCGAAGGTGTTTTCCCCAAGGAGCTACCTCACAACTCTAGAATCAGAGAAAGCCTCTTGGCACTGCTACCGTCTCGTTAACCTCACGAGTTTACACAAACTATTTTCATAACTTAAGGTTTTGTGAACTAGGAAGACATTTCCTTCAAACCAATGGTCTGAGATACCTTGAACTTGCACCCACGACCTTAACTAAAACTTGGTTAAGAGTAGAGTGCACAAACTGAGAGTCATCTAAAGGTCCATTTGATCTGGGTCTAGGAACCCTGCACTAAGCCCGAAAGGAGATAGTTCAAAATGGTTTTGGAGTTTCGGGAGTTCGACATCTAGAATGTCAAACTTCACGATAATCACAATTACCCAAACTCCCTAAGTAACAAGAGACATAGATGAATCAAGAACTTGACTAAGGAGATGAATGTGAACTGTTCATTGGGAGGAAAACCTATCATAGTCGTTAGAATGACTCAAACAAATCAAACACTAGCCACTCAATTAGATCGATGGTTTGAAATCATTGCAGAGCACGTAGGTGAAATTAGTGGGTGTGCTAGTTCACAGCCTGCAATCAACCAACGTCATTGATATCATTGGATATCAAAGATCAACGACCACGATTAGACAGAGTCGGGCGAGCACTTCCCAGATTGCAGAGATTGGGCCCTGCAATCGTTGTGAATCGTCAATCTGTGAACGAAAATCAATGGTGGGGAATCATTGTGGAGAGCAGAGGTGAAATTAGTGAACATGTTAGTTCACGTCCCGCAATTCACCAATGTCGTTGATATCATCGGGATGGAGGATAAACAACCACGATTAGACCGAGTTGGGTGAGTTCTTCTCTGATTGTGGAGATTGATCCCTTCGATAAAGAGCGAGCACGTTGGGGCCCTACAATCACTATGGACCATGGATCTGTTGGAGTTACTTCACACACACCTAGGATTTATTTTTCCTAAGGTTTTTCCTTGTTTATTAGCCATAATTAGTCATTATCCAGTCTCCTATATTTTAGGGGAGAATATTTCACCTAGAGAATATTCTCTTTCAGTTGACACTTCAGTTTGACTAGTTGAGTTGAGTTTAGATGTTCCATTGGTTTTGTCACTATGCAAAATTGGGATCATCACCAACTTACTACTCTTTGTTCAATCAGTTAACTGAAGACTAGTTGACTAGTTAACTCAGCTAGGTGGCAGTTCACTCTTGTAACTGCCTGAGAGACTAGACTAGGTGGTAGTTTACTCTTGTAACTGTTGATGTGTGTCTAGATCAATCTAGACCACCACTATGGATCATTAGTTACTCATATACCCTATATCCATTGTAAATCAATCACTCTTTATGTGTGGAATACGGTTAATGAGAATTCTTCCATTCTTTCTCTCTTGCTTCTTCTTTCATAATTTCTCTCTGCAAATGTGTGTAGTATTTTCTAGCTAGATCTATTATGTGCAGGTTCAAAAATTTTACATGGTATCAGAGACGACGGACTGCTAAGCAAAAGCTACACCAAATTATTTTTGCAGGTACTGAAGATTGAAGAACGCAGAAAAGATGGAATATATGTTTTACTCATTGATAATACTTCTCACTCCTCATAACTATTTGCAGTGGAAGCCAAATATTCGACTTCTTCTCAAAAGTAGAGGATTATACCAAATAACCATGGCAATGGAAGTAGAGTCTGATTTTGTCGATGAGGAAACAATTTTCTCAATAGACAAGATATGGCCATAGGATGTATCCTCTATTTTATTTCTCCCGAAATTATCCATCAAGAATATGATGACTCACAAGAATTCACTCCAAATGATTTATGGATTAGATTGGAAGTTTTATTTGGGAATAAGGAAGAATGCATGCAAAATGTTGACAAGATAGAGAATGTAGAAAAGCCACTAGAAGATAAATCATCTCAGTTTGAAGAGCCTTCCACACAAGTATCTACAAAAATTTGTATTCCATTAATTGAATATGATGTCTACTCCATTTCATATTTGTTTTCTGAAATTCATGTGGAATATATATGGCATGCATCTCAGGGTTCACATGCAAACACTTTTCCATACGCAATGCATGCATCTCAAGAGACAGAAAGGGAGTCGTGCACATCAGACTCAATTAGGATATTTTCCTAGCACAATTTTCAGAAACAAATTAGATATTTGAATTCATCTCGGGAAAATATCCAATTTCAAAAAAAAAATCATCTGAAATGAAATCTGGAAAGTGAAGTTATGATCTTTTTAAAATCAACAAAATTTCAACGTTTTTCTAGAAACGGCCGCACGGTTTTCAAAATTTCATCCAAACTTTATTTGGATTTTTTTAATTACAATAATATAAAGTGGATATGTGTGGACATCTCAATGGTTCATATACTTCATCAGATCCATGCAGACATCTACATCTTCAACAAAATCTTCAACGAGCACAAACTTGCACAATTGCGAGGTCTTCTTGGAGTGAAGGATAGGGTTGCTTAGCAACTGTTTTTTGTTCCTTCTCATTTTTATTTTTTATGCATTGTAATTTGAGGGGGGGGGGGTTTCCCATGAGGTTTTCCCTCTTTCCTCATCTATTTTAGTGTATATTTTGTATTTGGGTACCTAACATGGCCTCTTAGCTGGGACCCATTCTTTATTTTCACCATAGTGATGTTGAGGGGGGGTTTTGGAGTTACTTCATGTTGATTTGTGTACCTTGGGAGGTGTTCCCCATGTGCTTTCCTTCCTTAGCACATGTGGGAAAGTCATTTGGCACTTTGTCCTTGTCCTTTATGTCTATTTTGTACTTGACTTTGGTTAAAGTGCAA
>ML782264.1:471317-494709 GCA_009831015.1 Picea engelmannii
TCACTGAACAACAACCATAACACATCAGCTAAACTAAAACTTCAGATGGTTGTTATAAAACAGCAGAAAACAAATTTATGACAGCAGAAAACTTAGTGTCTTAGCTTGGTCAAAGACAGACCAAGAAGACTTGCTGATAGGACATGGATTTTCTACACTTCACACACACCTAGGATTTACTTTTCCTAAGGTTTTTCCTTGTTTATTAGCCATAACTAGTCATTATCCAGTCTCCTATATTTTAGGGGTGAATATTCCACCTGGAGAATATTCTCTTCTAGTTGACACTTCAGTTTGACCAGTTGATTTGAGTTTAGATGTTGCATTGGTTTTGTCACCATGCAACATTGGGATCATCACCAACTCACTACTCTTTGTTCAGTCAGTTAATTGAAGACTAGTTGACTAGTTAACTCAGCTAGGTGGCAGTTCACTCCCGTAAATGCCTGAGAGACTAGACTAGGTGGCAGTTTACTCTTGTAACCTTTGGTGTGTGTCCAGATCAATCTAGACCACCACTATGGCTCATTAGTTACTCATGTATCATATATCTATTGTAAATTATTCAATCTTTATGTGTGGAATACGGTTAATGAGAATTCTTCCATTCTTTCTCTCTTGCTTCTTCTTTCTTAATTTCTCTCTACAAATGTGTGTAGTATTTTCTAGCTAGATCTATTCTGTGCAGGTTCAACACTTTTACAGGATCTATGGATCCTTCAGGATCCCTCACTATTGTTCGATCGTAGGGACGTGAGTATTAATGTCGAGATCCTGTGGGAGCCCATGTGTGGAGTTAAGGGGTTCTCAAGTGTCCCTCTTGTTGGGTATGTGTTACATTCTTTGCATGTGTGTGTGTGGGCACGTCAAATTCGACAACTGCGTCTGACAATCCCTCGTAGTATTTTTGGGCAGTTTTTGCTATTTTTAGCGATTTTCTAAATTAATCCTAGATTAAGAGATTAGGGTTTTGGTATCTACGGAATACCTAAAAACATTGTATATATTGTATGGTGAATGGTGAAATTCGATATAATGAAATAAGAAAGGTTTTCCCCGGTTGAGGGTTTCCGGTATAAATCTTTGTGTACTATTTGAATGAGCCATTTGATTCATTTATGTTTTTCTTAAAAATCTATATGCATTGTTGTACTTCACAGGTTTAAAACTTACATGTGGTATCAGAGCTCATTTTTGGCTTCAGAGGGACACCTTTGTTGTTGAGGGTTTGTCTTGGTCTTGATAGATCAAGTTTATCTTGGGTCTGTGATAAACCTGGGTTTAGTGGGATATTTTGCAGTGGTGATTTGAGTACAGAAAGAGGAATGCAAAAATCTTCTAGAATCGAGATAGAGAAGTTAAACGGTAAAAAAATTGAGCTATGGAAGCTAAAGATGGAGGACCTTCTTGTAGACAAAGAACAATGGATCGTTGTGGATTCGGGTACACAGCCTACTGGTACACTGTCTACTAGCACATAGGATATTGGTACACAAACTATAAGTACACCACCTACTGGTATGTCGAAGGAATATTGGGAGAAGTTGGACAAAAGAGCAAGGAGTACTATTCGACTCTGCTTGGAAGATTCGGTGTTGTTGAATGTCTCAGGAGAATCTACATCCAAGGTACTATGGGATAAGTTGGGGAATTTGTATCAATCAAAGTCCCCGGTAAACAAGTTGTTTCTTCGAAAGAAGTTGTATCATCTTAGGATGGAAGATGGAGATTCTGTGACAGAACATCTAAATGCCTTTAATACTCTGGTAAGTCAACTTGTCTATGTTAATATTACGATTGCAGAAGAAGATAAGTGTATTACTTTGTTCTATTCTTTTCTAGAATCTTGGGATAATCTGGTTGTAACAATAGGTAGTACCACTCAACCTACATTGAAGTATGAGGATGTGGTTGCATCCTTGTTATCTGAAGAGATGAGGTGGAAAAGCATGGATGGTCGTAGCACAAATTCTTTATTTGAAAGAGGTCGTACCCAAGACAAGAATCCCGGTAAGTCTTCGAGGGGGAGATCTAAATCTATAGGTAGATATAAGTCTCCAGGAAAATATTTGAGGAAATGTTGGAAGTGTGGTAAAACAGGGCATTATAAGAAAGATTCCAAGTCTAAGAAGGTTGAAAAACCAAAGGGATCTAATAATACCTCTTCCACAGAGGCAAAAACCTCCATTGAAGAAGGAGGTGATGTTTACCTGGCATCTAAAAGTACACATGCAGACCATGATGTATGATTGATCTAATCATGTGCATCGTACCATATGACTCCTCACAGGGAGTGGTTCTCTGAATATGAAAAATATGATGGTGGTGATGTATTCCTAGAGATGACTTGACAAAAAAAATATTGGGACGTGGAAGGGTTAAGTTGCTGCTAAAATATGGAAGGATTAGAACTCTCCCTAGGGTTCTGCACATTCCAAAACTTTCCAGGAGCCTAATATATGTAATCAAGTTGGATGATGCAGGAGTGGATACTGTATTTTGAAAGAACACTTGCAAGATGGTACGAGGGGCAATGGTGTTGATGAGGGGAGTTCATTGTGGAACTCTGTACAAGTTGTTGGGAAGCACTTATACTAATGGGTGTAATAGTTTTTTTGTCCTTGAGCAGACAAATAAAGAAGACAAGACCAATACCGTCCCTGAAAGGAAGACCATGCTATGGCATCAAAGACTAGGGCATATTGGAGAAAAGGGCCTTCGATCACTACACGATAAAGGCATGGTTGAAGGTATGTCTAATTGCACTCTATATTTTGATTTATGTGAACATTTCATATATGGTAAACATAATCGAGTAAGATTCCCATCTGGTGCTACAAGAGCAAAGGGGATCTTAGAATTGATACACAGTGATGTGTTTAGACCTGTGCCTGTTCCATCACTAGGTAAGTCTATGTATTATGTTTCATTCATAGATGATTTCTCAAGGTACACATGGATTTATTTTCTTAGAAAGAAATATGAGGTATTTGATAAATTTAATGAGTTTAAGGCTCTAGTAGAAAATCAGACAAAGAAGAAAATAAAGGTATTAAGAACAGATAATGGTGGAGAATTCTGCGGAAATGAATTTTAAGAATTCTGTAAGAAGTGTGGTATAGCAAGGAAAAAGACTACTCCATACACTCCTCAGCAAAATGGATTTGAAGAAAGGATGAACATGACACTGATGGAAAAATCAAGGAGCATGCTCTACGATGCTGAGTTAGGACAAGAATTCTGGGTAGAGGCAGTGGGTACAACATGTTACTTGGTCAATCGATCACCTTCATCAGCGTTGGATGATAAAACTCCACATGAGGTATGGAATGAAAAAAAACCCTCTCTTCAACATCTTAGAGTGTTTGGTTGTGATGCTTATGTACATGTTCCAAAGGAAAATAGGAGTAAGTTGGATAAAAAAAGCTCAAAAGTGTATCTTTATTGGTTATAAAGATAGTGTGAAAGGTTATAAGCTTTGGAACCCAGAAACTAAGAAGATTGTTTATAGTCAGGATGTTGTTTTTAGAGAGGTAAAAGATGTCTCCAAACAGGAATTCCTACCAAGGCAAGATGAACCTAAGAAAATAGAGCTAGAGTTGGATGATGAAAAATTTGAATCATCTGAAGAAGAGGAAGCATAAGAAGAAGAAGAACCTCATACCCCAGTATTGAGGAGATCAATGAGAGATAAAAGGCAACCAGAAAGGTATATTCCACCTGGTTTTCGTTCCAATTTTGCTTTATCTATTATTGATGATGATCCCAGAACTATCAGGGAAGCAGTGAATTCAGAGGATAGTAAACTCTGGAAGAATGCCATGGTTGAAGAAATCGATGACTTGGATAAGAATGAGGCATGGGATATATTTGAGTTGCCAGCTGGAAGAAAATCTATTGGTAGAAAATGGTTGTTTAAGAAGAAGTTTAATGCAGAAGGAAAAGTGGAGAAATACAAAGCTCGGCTAGTAGCAAAAGGTTATTCCCAGGTAGAGGGAATCGACTTTGGTGAGATTTTTTCTCTTGTTGCTAAGTTAAATTCTATTAGATTTCTTTTATCTATTGTTGTTGCTTTTGATTTTGAAGTGGAACAGATGGATGTGAAGACAACATTCCTACATGGGGATCTAGAAGAAGAAATCTACATGAAGCAGACATAAGGCTTTGTAGTGAAGGGAAAGAAAGAGTTGGTTTGTAAGCTAAAGAAGTGACTATATGGCCTGAAGCAATCACCTAGGATGTGTTACCAAAATTTTGATACATACATCCTTGGATTGGGATTTGTGAGGAGAAAGGTTGATCACTATGTATATTCCAATCAGGTTGGTAATCACTTCATTTATGTAGTGTTGTACGTTGATGACATGTTGTTGGTAGGAAATAACATGGATGTTATCAAGGAGATGAAATCACAGCTATCCTCCAAATTTGACATGAAGGATATCAGTGTTGCTAACTTCATTCTAGGAATGGAAATTAAAAGAGATCGTGCTAACAGGAAACTCTGGTTGAATCAGACAAAATATGTTGAGATGATATTGTAGAGGTTTAATATGCATGGAAGTAAACCCGTCAAGGTTCCTATTCCTATAGGTGTAAAGTTATCTGCAGATCAGTGTCCCAAGACACGGGAAGAAGAAGAGGGCATGTCCCATGTTCTGTATGCCAATGCAGTTGGCAATTTGATGTATGTAATGGTTTGTACTAGACCCGACATTGCACATGTAGTGGGAGTTTTGATCAAGTATATGTCAAAACGAGGGAAGGAGCATTGGACAACAGTAAACAGGGTCTTTAGGTATTTGTGTGTCACTACCAATTATGGATTGTGCTACCAAGGAAGACTAGGATTGGATGGAGTGGTGGACATACATGGCTTTGTTGATGCAGACTGGGCTGGAGATTTGGATCGCAAAAGATCTACAAGTGGGTATGTGTTTAACCTATTTGGAGGAGAAATCAGTTGGATGAGAAAAAGACAGGTTGTAGTGGCACTCTCAACTACAGAAGATGAATGCATGGCAGCCACTCATGCAAGAAAGTAAGCAGTATGGTTACAAAGATTGTGTTCAGGTATTGGGTTGGTACAAGAAGTAGTGAGATTAGATTGTGACATTTAGAGTGCAATCTTCCTGGCAAAGAACCCAACTTATCATTCGAAGAAAAATCATATTGATGTTCAGTATCAATTTGTGAGAGACATGGTTGAGGAAAAGAAGGTGTTACTGGAAAAGGTTGACACTTTGAAGAATGTTGTAGATTCATTGACAAAGTCTATGAGCACAAAACTTTTTTCCTGGTGTGTAGAGTAACAATGGGCATTGTTGCCCTGGATTGTTGACTATATATAATCCTGTGGACCCCTGGATGCAAAGAAAACAACAAGTGGGAGAATGTTCAGTATGTTTTATATTATTTTCGTGTGTGTGTGTGGGCGTGTCAGATTCGACAACTGCATTTGACGATCCCTCGTAGTTGTAGTTTTGAGCTGTTTTTTCTATTTTTAGCGGATTTTGCTATTTTTAGTGGTGTTCTAAATTAATCCAGGATTAAGGGATTAGGGTTTTGGTATCTACGGAATACCTAGAAACATTGTATATATTGTATGGTGAATGGTGAAATTCAATATAATGAAATAAGAAAGGTTTTCCCCAGTTGAGGGTTTCCGGTATAAATCTTTGTGTACTATGTGAATGAGCCATTTGATTAATTTTTGTTTTTCTTAAGAATCTATATGCATTGTTGTACTTCACAAGTTTAAAACTTACACCTCTCGGAGTGGCCTAACAACGATACTCAAGGGACCCTTGAGAGGAAGTTACGAGCTGTATATATCTAGGGTTATGTGGATACCCTCAAATCGTAAGATCTAGGTTGTGGTCAGCCCGACGTTGACCGACTCTAGGATAATCAAAGTGTGAAGGCATGAGGATCTCTGAAGGTCGGAGTCCTGAAGTCATCCCAGCCATACATTGAAAAAGGATGTGTGGCGGAAGATCTACCACTTCGGAGAAAAGCCACTTCGGGAGAAAATCATAGTTGGTTAGAGAAAGAACTCCCAAAGGCCAGAGCATCCGAGTTCATCAGAGTCATCTATTAGTAGAGGACAAGTGTTAGCGGATCCTTTGTTTCGAAGGATAACCACTTCATAGAAAGTGGGGTCACGTGGATGGAGAACTCCCGAAGGTTGAAGCCTCAAAGTCCATCGTGACTGTTGAATAGAGGAGGGTGCATGTTAGAAGATCTGACACTCCGAAAGGATTGCACTTCGGAGATTCAATTTGTGAGTACTTTGGAATTCGTCAAAGCATGAAGTCCCGAAGTAAATCAGAACCGTTGATGTTCTACAGACGCGTGGCATAAGATCACACAATCTAGGGACTTGGCGCTCTGGAAGACATGAGGAGAGATTTTTTGGAATTCACCGAAGCTTGAAGGCCAGAAGTAATCATGGGTTGTTGATCTTCATAGAGAACAGGGACCATTGATCCCTTTGGCATACCCAAAATTCACTGATTCGACACTTCGGAAGATTTGTGCTGTCATAAGTTGAAAACATCCAGAGCCCGAAGCTTCGAAGCACCGAAATAGGTGCATGTTGTCTTGGTGTCTAGTCTTAGCCCAGGGTTGTATGTGATTGTAGACAGAGGGAAGGGGCTAGGGATGGAATTAAAATCTGAAGGTCGAACGTTGAATTCCTCGCTAGCCTGTGAGTTAGCCAAGGATCAAGCCTAGTCATTGGATTGGTTGGAAGCTCCCAGCTATCAGAGAAATCAGGATGAAGCATATTGATTCAGATCCATATTTAAGCCACGTGGCCCCAACCAATGAACACCTGAGGATATTTGGAGAGGTATATCTACTAGTTCTGAGCTCAGTTTTGAGCATGGATACCATGGTTGGAAATCTCTAGACGCGAAGAGTGTGATAGAGACCCCGAATGGAGGATTTGATTACTTAAGGAGAAATAAATTTTGGCGCCCCACAATGGGTTTGTTACAGATATGAAAGTATACACATATCATGACCATTCCACACAGAAACCACCATAGATTTATCTCCACCATAGATTTAGGAATGTTGGAAGCTCCCAGCTATCAGAGAAATCAGGATGAAGCATATTGATTCAGATCCATATTTAAGCCACGTGGCCCCAACCAATGAACACCTGAGGATATTGGGAGAGGTATATCTACTAGTTCTGAGCTCAGTTTTGAGCATGGATACCATGGTTGGAAATCTCTAGATGCGAAGAGTGTGATAGAGACCCCGAATAGAGGATTTGATTACTTAAGGAGAAATAAATTTTGGCGCCCCACAATGGGTTTGTTACAGATATGAAAGTATACACATATCATGACCATTCCACACAGAAACCATTTATAGATACACATATATACATAAACCCATGCATTCATCCATTATTTCAGTTCGATACATAAAGTAGGAAAATACTTATCAGAACCAAATAACATGAAGCGACTGCCGAAAGGGGTGCTCGTTTCCACCCAACCATAGGCTCAGTCACTCCTAACGAATTTACCACTAGCCACCCTAGAGCTAGA
Organism: Picea engelmannii; assembly: GCA_009831015.1. Lineage (NCBI taxonomy): Eukaryota > Viridiplantae > Streptophyta > Pinopsida > Pinales > Pinaceae > Picea > Picea engelmannii. The sequence goes on from ML782264.1 coordinate 478,883, forward strand.
CCATGATGCTCTGCAATAGAATCCTTTCTTCCGGCTTAGCGATAGGAGGGACAAAGGTTACTCTCTTCCTCTCGCATGATCTTAGCAATGGTTTACACAATACCAAGCAAGGAGGACTAACCTCATTTATCATCTTGTATCATGACCTTGCTATCCATTTCCCTGCGACCAGAACACGCTCATCTCTTAGTTCTTCCTTGAACCTGAGAGATTAGTATCTCATATATGTACTCTTCATAGGTCTTCCTCTTCCCACCACACCTTCCTTTCTTTTTTTCCTCAGCAATATTCCATGTGGCTCAAATTCCCATTTCGTGGTCAGGTCTGAAATCCTTATAGATGGGTGTTATGCCCCATCCCCTCATTAAATCTTAAGGAGTTCTTCCCACCTACCAGCCTGACTATAATTCATTTCTGGGTCAGAGGTCTGTTCTGGTCCTAAGAAATTAAATTCATTAAGTTATTGGTTTGGCGGAGGTTAACGTAACCATTCCTGGTCCCCTTCACCCTCTCTTTCATACCATTTGTGGTATCTCTTGGCACACACCCCTTCCAGAAGTCATGCAACACTTATCCATTTTCTAGTAAATAATAGAATTTACATTCATTTAAATTTTATACAAAGGTCCATCGAATCAAACATTCACACATATTGAGTTTTCCATAGTCTCTTGGCCAATATAGTTATATTTACAAACTGGTGGAAACATGGTGTTACACCACACTACATGATTGGTGTTGCAACTTGCTGCAACTCCACGCTACAGGATTCATGTTGGAATTCTTATGTTTCTAATCAACATGGTGATTCCAAATTCAATCCATGTATTTCATGAATATTAAGTTCCAAGTGGAAATCATTGGTGAAGGAAGAAGAAAAAAAACTGAATTGGAAAACAACTGGGTAGTGAACAATCATTACTATTCATCTTTCCAACAGAAGGGGAGACAAATCAACTGACAGAAATGACATAAAAAGTGGAGGTAGAAAGATGTCGGGGTTTGATTATGATCTAGAGGAAATGAATTGTTATCTTAGGTCAATTGGAGATGACCGATACAACCACAAAGAACAAGATCGAGAAGAGACAATGTTAGCTGCAGAAAAACATCACATTAATCATTTCTAGTCTGGTGAGAAAGATGTATTCTTCAATCCCATTGTAATAAGGGGCATTCTGAAACCAATAATAAAAGAAAGGATTCACAATCTTTTTGTGTTCTTGTGGTTGTAATTAAAATTATTCTATTTCAGTCTTAATAACAACAGTAAATGAATTGTATGTTACATGTTCAACATGAGTTCCATTGTGCATTCTAAGGGCATATCATAGTCCTATATGTGTTAGAATTTCTACAGGTATGTGAGTTGCATCGCTCATCATTAACAAGTGCACGCCTGGCATTCTTCTAGTTTATCTCTCCCATAAATTTATTTTATAGTTTATATCCATTAAATATAGAGGAAGATTACTACGTGCTCTATCATACATTGCTAGAATAATGTGGACTTATTTGAGTTTTTTTCTATCCCCTTTTTTATTTTATTGTAGTACTTGATGGCTTGATATAAGTGTGCCTTGCTTATTTTGATATCTTAGTTGCATTTGTAGCTTCAAGTAGGGATTTCAATTTTAACTTGTTCGAGATCTCTTTCTAACTAAATATGAGTGGATTTTAAATAGTAGAGGCTACACAATTTTTCTAAGTGAAGGAAACTTGGGATTCACTACATTAAACAATAGATGGATGAAATCATTTAAGTTTATTTTCAATCCAACTTATAAATAATTATTTTTTCATCATAAATAGAGATCAAATTTAGAAAAGAATTAACCAGAGACTAATCACAACCTTGTAGAAAGGACATGTTATATTACATATTTTGTGTAAAATTTCATAGCGAAATTGAGGGGACCTCAAATATTTTCAAGAATCCCATGGTCATAGAGAATAGTTGAGAAATCCAACCTTATTTGTCTTGTTTGAAGCTCCTAATGTTTTGGATTTTGGGAAGGCCATATCTAGCTTATTTTTCATTTTATAAACTATTTCGTATCAACAAAGCACATTTCTAGGTTCATTGGGTCAGATTTCATCAAATGTGATCAACATTTGTAAAAATGCCAATTTTGACCCCTTTTAGTAGTCACTAGATGTGTCCTATGTGAGCCAAGTGTTACACAAAATATAAAAAGGATTGTTTTATATTTTTGTAAAATCCAATGTTTGTACCTTATACTTGTTAGAAAAATCTTTCCAATAATCCCTCATTTTCCCAATTATGAATTCATATTCTCAATCTACAAAGTGCACAAGTTGCACGTCTTTTTTTTTTGTGGGGGGGACAAATTTTATAGTCGTGAATTGAATTCATTAATAAGATTTTATTTTGATTTAGACATAGAGAGAAAATTGGCTATGTGGTGATGTAGGTTTGTTTGAAAACATTTAAATGGTATAAAATATGCTTGGTTTTGATCCCTGGTTGTTGAGAATGGTCTTTCACAAGATCAAGACTACTTTTGGGATAATAGTTTGGTGGTAGAGGTTTGCAATTTAAAATTTATGTTGTTAGGCACTGGAACAAATGTTTAGAGTTTCCGCACTCGGGCTTATCTTGAGACCTTACCAAATACATATCATTTTCATTATTCTAATATTAGATGACTAACTTATAGCAACCACAAGTCTCCAAATTGATTTCGAGGGTATGGTTTGGGTGTCATACCTAGTAAGTTTTTTGGGTAGATGAATAAGTAGGTCATAGAATCAAATCAAGTTTCCATATTGACTACTTTGAAGTATGCATTGATAAATTTCCAATGATATTTGGTTTGTTGGTTGGTCCCAAGAGGGATTTTACTCATAACATTGAGCTCACTCCTTTACAAACTCGTCTAGAAACTCACAGAAGAGGAAACTGAGCATTTTGCTAGATGAAAAAAAGGATAAAAACAAAAACAAGGAAGAGACATAACAAAATATGTTTTCCCCTCATCGTTAACCCATTTTTCTTGTTGGAATGCAATTCTATGCACCTAATTACAGTTCACACAAGTGAGGAAAGGAGTATAATAGTGAAAATCCATCACTTCATAACTAGCAGTCATTTCATATTTGAATTATATACTGCGTAGATAGAGCATAAATGGTTAGGCCTCTTGGGGATAAATTTGTTAATAATTTCTCTTAGAGTGAACATAGAATCTCCCGTGACTACTTTTACATGAATCCTTTGAGATTTGAGAAGTAATATGCATTTGTATAGGGATAATTCCTCACTATCATTGTTCATGATATCCCAATTTTACTTAGTGGTTTCCCTCATAGTCAATGATGATTCCCCTTGCACCTGCCACCCCCAAATTATAATTAGTATAATGATAGCAATAATTATAATATTAATAATTTTAACTCTCTAGAAAAAATAAACAATAATAACAATTTTAAAATAATAATAATAATAATAAATTTTACCATTAATTATATTAGTAAGAATTACTAATTTTTAATAACTATTATAATTATTATAAATATCATATATAAAATAAGATTGATTAATTTTGTAGTGTAATTATTGGTGGTAAATTGACGTAACCATATATATATTATTTTCTCTTCATCTAATATCATTTTATGCATTTTCACGATAAAGGAATATGTGTAGGAGGAGAATCACATCATCTCCTTGTTTTTTCCTCATATTTTAGGTCAACATTGGATACAAATGTGTTGAAAGATTGGTTGTCATTGATGTCAACCCTTGAAGAAGTAAGGAATCCCTGAAGGTATGGTTATGGAACCCACAATTGATCAAGGAAAAAGACATGAAGGAAAGTGTAAATACATTTAACACATTCATGGATGGGCAATATGTATCATGCAATTTCCAATGATATGTGGTACACCACGTGGTTCCTCACGATTGAGGATTTATAGCCTTGTAAAGTTGGAGGACCCCGAAGAATGATCTAGAAGCCCCTAGAAGGGCAACAAGTCAACAAGAAGTTACAGATCATTCATTAAGGGTAAAGTAGTTGCAAAAATAATTTAATTAAGGGTAAAATGGTTGCAACAAGAGAGTGTGGGTTAGCCCTAAAGTAAGGAAAAGGGGTAAAATAGTTACAAGCTATCCCTTAAAGGAAGTCACCTGGAAAGTATAAATAAGACTTCAAGAAACTCATATTAACACCTATTGAGCACATTGAATATCTATGTTGTAAAGTGTTATGGGAGGGTATTATTGACAAATCTGAAGTAGTGAGTCTGAGGCAGTGAAGTTCAGTGAAGAGTGAAGTTGCAAGAGCCGAAGGGACAAAGTTAAGCTTATTGTTCTAGGGTTTTCCTGAAGACATCTACGAGTTGCAGTGAAGGAAGAGTGTACACATATGTGAGTTGTAGTGAAGGAAGAGCCCGAACATCCGTAGGGTTTAGTGAAAGAAAATTTGGATGCACAGAGAAGCAAGGAAATATGCAGGTTTCATAGGAAGTAGGGCGCAGACATCCGTGAGCCACGGTGAGACAAAGCATGAACATCCGCGGGTTAATAGAGCACATGGTGTGGATCTATTGAGGAAACTAAAGTTCTGAAGATCTAATCCATCAAGACAACTACAATTTGAGAGGTATGGTTTATTCTGTATGTTAAGGTCTATATTTTGCAGTAGTCTAGCACAGAAATGTCGTAGTAGTTCATGAGTATTTGATTTTAAAGACATTATTGTGGATCTTGGTATGAGGGTTTGAGTGGTGTTGGCCCTTCACCAAGTCTTGGAGATTCTTGGTCATGTTTGACCTATTTTGGGACTTTGACAGGATGTCTAAAGTGGAGCGCAAGTTGAAGTGGGGATCGTGGGATCTCAGCCCCATTTTAGGGATTTTTGGGTTTTGGGATTATGTAACGGGTATGGGGATGTAGGAACATGGGTTTACCCATGTTTAGGCCCATTTTGTAATGTATAAATAGATATATAGGCGATATAGGAAGAGGTCGGTGTGCTAAGTGCGAAGAGATGTGGTGCTAAGTGATATATTGTGCTGAGTGCAAGAGATTGTAAGAAAGGCTTTATGATGTGATCTAACTAAGGGAAGGACGATCTGGAAAGGTGTGTGTGGATCTCCTATCCTATGCGGAGTAGGATCCTCTGGCTCTATTCTTGTAGAATATTGTCAAAATATAACAAATAAGAGAAGAGCTGGTGGACGTAGCCCTAGGCTGGGGGTGAACCACGTATATCTTGTGTTATGGTTTCTTTGTGCATTTGATGTGATTTATGCTTAGTGTTGTTATATTTATGAATGTTAGAAGCATCTGATATAATATCTTAGTTCTTAGTGATGTGATTGAATGCTAGATCTGATCTATTTATATATGTTAAGTGCTTAGATGTGTTAGATCTGGTAGAATACTGCATTGTTCAGTAATTTGGATTTGGATCTGTAATGTGAATAAGGGTTAAATATTGATGAATGTTAACTGCTAAGTGCCTTGTTAGAGTGTTGTAATAAAAAATCTGTGTCCCTACTACGTTGAAAACATCCGAGTCCTGCAACCACCCTTGCCTCTACCTTAGGTGAGACCTCATCTTCTTCGTAGGTGTTGTCGAAAGGATCGGTAGCTAGGGTTTTGTTGGTGCATTGTTGAAGCGTTAAACCCTGGGTCTGCCTCTGTGCCAACAAATGGTTCTGTTGTCGAGGAAGAAACTGTGATTGTTGGGAACTGAAGAAGAGGAAGCTCTGTGCGTAGATCTGTTGGTTTAGTGAGAAATACTCTACTTGATTGTGAAGCTCTGTGCTAAGAAAGGAAGCAGATATGAAGAAAAGAGATAAGATATGAAAGCTTTATGCTCTGATGAAGGTAAGAACAGTGAAATTTTTTGAAGAGATAAGATCTTAAAGCTTTGTGCTCTGCTAAAGGTAAGATAAGTGGAATTTTTTTTCTTCGAAAATATGGATCTAGGTATGTTTGATCAATTTTGTCCTAGTCTGGAAAATAGGGCACAGTTAGAAAAAAGAATATTTGATATGAGTAGATCTGATAGAAATTGTGAAAGATATGTTATTCCAATGCATAGAAAGGATTTTTGGACTAACAAATGGATGCAGGATCCTAGGAATATTTTTTTGCAGGTTAGCCACCATGATCCTAGTGCACAACACAAGAAAGGTTGGGGATCATTTAAGAGAAAGAGATGATTAACTCTTTTTTACAGTTGCAGAAGATCGGGACATCTTGCTAAGGAATGTCCTGGTAGAAAACCTAGTTGTCTTTGTTGTAAAGCTATGGACCATGAAGTTCTAGATTTCCCTAGAATGATTGCTAAGGTTGAAAGAATTAATATGAGACAAGAAAACCTTGAGGAAGACCAAGAAACTGAGACCATGGAAGAACCCCAGAAAGAATCAGAGACTGTATTACTACAACTGAAAGAAACCCTAAATGACCATAGAGATATCAACTTATCAGAAATCTTCAAAGAAAAAGAGTGCATAGAAACAAGAATAAGAGACTTCGACATAGACTTTGTTCTGGATGAGGAAACACAAGTGAATATCATGACAAAAAGAATCTGGGAAATTTTGGGAAAGCTTGCTATGGTTCCTTCATTAGGAGGAATAGGACTATTTAGAGGAAAGATGATAACACTATGTGGAATACTTACCCAGACATCTATGATTGCTCATGGAAATTTGACAAAGGAAGAATTTGAGGTTGTTAAATTTACTGAGAACAACACACCATTTGCTATGTTACTAGGAAAAATCTGGATTGAGAAAGATCAAATCCGAAGAAAAGAAGAGGAAACTCTATAACAGAAAAAGAAATACCTAAGAGACTTCATGGCTAAGAGAATAGCACACTTATTGAAAGAACAAGAAAACCAGTGAAGCTATAGAGGACCGAAGATCTGTATGTCGATGTTGAAAGAACACAAGAATACTTGAAACACCTATCTGTACAGGAGAGTAGAGCACCTACACCAGACAGAGAATAAGTATTTCCCTTGAACCTTAGGAAATACCACCAATATCATGAAGTTACTATGCCAAGAAGAGATAATAATCCGAATGGTAAGAAGAATACTGAGATGCAGATCACAGGGAAGAAGGATAGGAAGCTCAGCAAGAAGAAAACAAAGTTAGAGAAGTTACAGGAATTTCCAGAGAAGACTTCACAGAAGGAAGGTCTCCAGAATTCAAACTTCACTGGAATATCATAGCAACTCAGATTGGCACTTTGCCATGGAAGAGAAATATAACCGTTAGAGGAATTATGACCGTTAGAACAACAGTTATGATCAAAAAACTTACCATCAGATCGTGGGGACCACGCCGTAATGGACAGAAATGCAATGATGAAGGCTTCTTTTCCATTGGAGGGATCCGTTACATCGATGTTTACTTATTTTTTTGGTTGTTGCATCGAGAAAAAATTCGTGAATTGTATCCAAGAGAACTCATTATTGTCGTGTTGTGTTTACTGAGACTTCGCCACCTGTTCCATTGCATTGAGTGTTTGTTAATCAACCCAATTTTTTTGATCTCAAGCGTGCATGTCGGGCAAACTCATCGTCGTAGAAAAGTTTGTCAAAGAAGTTCTAATCAACCTTATGGCTAAGAAGGTGATGCCTATCAGAATTCAAGCTTCATCGATGAGAGGAGTGCAAACCTCCCCGTCGATTTCTCATGGATCCGGACCATCCCGAGCTGCAACCGAGAAGAGAACCAAGAATCGAGATGACTTGGAAAACATGAATTTAATCCCATCCATCCTAACCGACTACATCCCGCCTCTAGCCGGCGCGGTGAATCATGACAGTGTCACCAGAGACTTTGACTACACCCTGATTATTGCGTACCTCCCATAGGGGATACGCATAGGCAAGCCTCATTAGGATAAGATCAACGACTTCAACTTGGGATACCGCAAGAAATTTAGCATGCTCACACCTCACAGATATTTAACTAGAACAAAGGGTAAGAAGTAGAGGATAATCCCCCAACCATGGACTATGGAACTCACGCAGTTCATCATCATGAATGTAATGAAGATACCCCATTTTGGAAGGCACCAGGAAGTTAATGCGTGCATTAAGATCCCGTTGTCGAGCGTCCATGGTGGTTATTTGTGGCTAGACATACGCATCACCATCGATTCGGTGTTGATCCATCGGATCACTAGATTGACCATGTAGGGAATAGACCTACAAGACTTTTACCTAAGAAAGGCTATAGACCGCACCCTGGCGCAGAAGATTAAATATACCTATGGCAATGTGGAGAAGGGGAAGTGAGGCTAAAAAGTATCCTCCATCTAGAATGGCGCAGTGCGCCTCACTTGCCAGTTGATTTTTGGAAATCTAGTAATAAATAACAGACCCACGCAGGTCATGGGGTTTGTTGTTGACCTTGTAGGAAAATGCATGAAGGGGATACAAATGAACTGGGCAAGCTACTTAGTGAACCAGTTAGAACAATACTATCGCGAAGCTCAGGATCAGGGCTATGATTTCCACTTTAGTTGGCTTTTGATCCTCATCGCATTCATAGCTTGGGAGATGTCAGAAGGTGTGACCTTCCCTAAAATAGAGCCATCTAAACCCTTAGCCGTGAATTTCACCATGCTCTGGTATTTGAGTGATATGGAAAAACAATGGCAGTCAAACGTGGTGTTCCACACCTACTACCTGCAGTTAAAGAGGGATATTGAGGTTGTCCTTCGTATGAAGTCAAACACCTTGCACATGTTCAGGCCATTTGTGAAGTTCCACGCAGAAAAACATTTTATCTATATCACTGCACGGGGAGACGAACACAAAGAAGTGCTACAAAGTTACTACAAACTCATAGAGAAGGACCTAGAAGAAATAACTAAGGAATGGTCTAGATATCTCCTTATCCTGGTTGACCCCACAGAACTATCTGACCCTAAACTAATAGAAATCCCATTGGACACTCACGAAGGGTATGATACATCTGGAACTAGCAGAAGGAAGAAGACAGAAGTGGTACAAAAGCTGAATAGCACATCAGAAGAGACTACTTCAGAATCACCTAGTGGAGGAGGTGATGACAAAGTAGACAAAGAAGAGAGCAGTTGAGAAGAAGACAAGCAGAAGAAAGGTGAAGTAACTACACCACAAAATCCCCCTAATGATGCAGAGTCGTCTAACAAAAGAGAGGTTTCTCCCATGAAACCCACATCGCGGAAAAAGGAAAAATCTAGGAAGACCAATATGCAAACTATGCTCACGCTCGATGACTTCGACTTCATCATCGCAGTTGTATTAGATGCCTGAGAAGATGTTTTTCAGAGAACTGAAGCCAAACAACAAGTCATGTATGGAAGGATTGATACAGAGCTGAGAGGGGTACGGTAAGCCCTTCACTCCAGCCATGCAGTGTCCACTGCGCCCCCACCATCAGAAGAACCAAAGTTGGGATATGAGCCTACCAACTCCATAGAATAGCTGATGCGACTGAAGCTTGCCTTCATCACACATAGGAATAAAAATAACAGGCCACAGTGGCCCTTAAGAAAGCACAAGAAGAAGTGATCGAGCAACCCCGAGTTGCGCAACAGGAAAATTATGACCTACAAATAAATTCAAAGAGGATAGAGTGTAGATCTAGCAAGAGAAGGAACAACTGCTCGCGGAGTAGGTTGGAGTAAAAGAAGCAGTCAGAAAATCACTTCTCTCTATGATGGGATTATATCAAAAGGAGAAAGACCTAGTGGAGCATCAAGTAGTGAAGCTTGTTTAATCCATCCAACAACTTCAACAGAGAATAGCAGATCTAGAGCTACAAATAGTACCAAGTACTCTGCAGGACATGCGAGACTAAAGAGAAGCCACTGGTTGGAGCACAGTTGATAGGATCAGAGCATTAGCTTTGGAATGTAAACAAATTAGCAGTAGAAGTGTGAAGACGTATCAGAGACTTACTGAGGACCCTGAACTAAAGACATTGGAGTCACAGATCTAGGAGGCAAAGAAACAAGCAGCAACAATACATTCACAGTTGAAACTCCTGTGAGCAGTTGAGATGATGAAAAGGTCCCAGGAACAACGCAATGCTTAGAAGTAGGTCCATACCATATAGAGAAAAGTCATGGAAGTGACTCAAAGGCTCCAACAAGTCCAGGACGAAGCTTGCCAACTGTTTGAGGAAATTGAAGGTCGAGGAGCAGAGCTGGAACAAGTAGTCATTACATTCAAACAACGCTTGGAAGAACATGTTAACGAGGCAGTTATTCAGGAATTCACCGAGGAGGAGGCCTTGGCAAAGTAGAAGGTTGAAGCAGCTCGAGCCATGCTCGAGGATTTTGAGGTGGAGGTACCCAAATCAGAGTGAATCGGGATGAGTCACAGGTGAGTGTTGGGGGCCCGTTGGCCCTTGACCAAGTCTTGGAGATTATTGGTCATGTTTGACCTATTTTGGGACTTTGATAGGTTGTCGAAAGAGGAGCACAAGTCGAAGCAGATATCGCGGGATCTCGGCCCCATTTTAGGGATTTTGGGGTTTTAGGCTTATGCAACGGGTATGGGGATGTCATCCCATGGGTTTTCCCATGTTTAGGCCCATTTTGTAATGTATAGATATATATCTAGGTGATATAGGAAGAGGCCAGTGTGCTAAGTGCGAAGAGATGTGGTGATAAGTACTATATTGTGCTGAGTAAAAGCGATTGTAAGAAAGGCTTTGTGTTGTGATCTAACTCGGGGAAGGAGGATCTGGAAAGGTGTGTACAGATCTCCTGTCCTATGCGGAGTAGGATCATGTGGCTTTGTTCTTGTAGAATATTGACAGAAGATAATAAAGAAGAGAAGATTTGGTGGACGTAGCCCGAGGTTGGGGGTGAACCACGTATATCCAGTGTTATGGTTTCTTTATGCATTTGATGTGATTTATGCTTAGTGTTTTTATCTTTATGAATGTTAGAAGCAAATGATATAATAGCTTAGTGCTTAGTAATGTGATTGAATGCTAGATATGATCTGTTTCTATATGCTAAGTGCTTAGATGTGGTAGATCTGATAGAATACGGTGTTGTTCTGTAATTAGGATTTGGATCTGCAATGTGAATAAGGGTTAAATATCGATGAATGTTAACTGCCAAGTTCCTTGTTAGAGTGTTGTAATCATAGATCTGTTTCCCAGCTAGGTTGCATACATCCGAGTCCTGCAACCACCACTGCCTCTACCTCGGGTGAGACTTCATCTGCTTCGCAGGTGGTCATGAAAGGGCTGGTAGTTAGGGTTTTTTTGGTGCTTTGTTGAAGCGTTGAACCCTGGGTCTTCCCCTGTTCCAACAAGTGGTAATAGTTGATGAAGCACAACAGTAGTGACAGGTTATGGCAGTGAAAGTAACAGATCAGTAACAAGTTGATTGATTCAGTGGTAGTGACAGGTTTTCTACATTTATATTTCTAGGTGGCTGAATGGGGAAAGGAAAGGGGGTTGTAGCCTCCTTCCAGTTGGTGATAGAGAATTAGGGAGTTGGAGCTTCCTTCAGGTTGGAGCCTAAAAAAATAGGGGGTTGTAGCCTTCTTCCATTTGTATCTAGAAAATAAGGAAGTTGGTGCTTCCTATGAATGTATTTCTTCTAACATATAAGAAAATCATTCTGTGGTTTTTTCTCGCATTGGGTTTCCACATAAACTTCTAGTGTACTGTGTATTTGTGGTTTCTTATTTTTCATGGTTGATTTATACTACTGATGATGCATGGAATTTTAACCTTAAAGTGTTAAATATTACTCATAAAGTTAAAGAATACTCATTGTGGTTAAAAGTGGAAATTAAGTGCTCATACTGATTCACCTCCCCCTCTCAGTATTCCAACAATTGTAACAAAGCATGTCCTTCAAGAAATAGTTTAACCACTGGAAGGAGATCATGGAATATGCAAATATTGGAGAACAAAGGTTAATGGACATAACTATGCATTTTGGAATAAAAGGATGGAAACATTTTTACAGACACAATGATTTGATGTTTGGCAGTCAATATTAGATGGATATACAACACCATCCACTCCCCCAACTGACAAAGATGGAAAACCAATCAGAGAAATAAATTCAAAGGCTAAAGGCACCATTCTGATTAGTATGAATAATTTAGTTTTTGTCAAGTTTATGCATTGCAAGAATGCAAAGAATCTCTGGGATAAACTTCAAAATATTTATGAAGGAGATGCCAAAGTCAAGGGAGTAGCTTTAAATCCTTAGAGAGAAATTTGAGAAATTGAATATGAAGACATTGCAGCCTAGTTTATACGAGTTGACGAAACAGTGAACACCATTAGAGGATTGGGAGAATAATTTGATGAACAATTGATTGTTCAAAAGGTTCTAATATCTCTTCCTATGAGATTTGATCCTAAAGTATCATCCCTAGAAGAAATAAATGATCTTAACATTTTGAGCATGTACAAGATACATGGAATATTCACATCTTATGAGATGAGAATAGAAAAAGATAAACCAATCACGAAGGAAGAAAAATCCAAGGCATCAAAGAAGACAAAGAAGCAGATCAAGCCAAAGTCAAAACTAGATTCTAGTTGCAGCGACGATTTAGAGGAAGATGAAGAAGAAGAAAACTTCATGAGGAAGTTGAAAAGAGGAACTGGAAAGTACAAAGTTATGCTTCTATTAAAATGTTTTAATTGTGATGGTATTGGTCAATTTTCCTCTAAATGTCCTTATGCTAAGAATAAAGGTAGTAATGAATAAGAAGACCCTAAGAATAAAAATAAAAATCAAAAGGGAGACAAGCGAAAGAAAAAAAAAAATTATTCAAGAAAAACTTCTACTCAAAGGAAGACAACTCCTCATCATATGAAGATTATGATAGTGACGGTGATTCAAAAAGAGTACTCTTCATGGAAGTATAATATGATGAAGAATATTATGAATAAGAAGGTGAAGTCGATCTCAGAGCATAATTAATCAGTGCCCTAGAAGAACTAGGGAAAGAAAGAAAGAAAATAAAGTCACTCAAGGAAGAATTAAAGAAGAAAGAAGGATCTCAAAAATCCAAATCATAATAAATCGAGAAAATAACCACGAAATAAAAAATCCAGGTAGAATAAAGAAAAAGGATTGAAGAAACACTCAAAAATCAGTTAGAAGATAAGGAGAATATAATTGGAATTTTGGAAGAAGAAATAGTCACCTTAAGAAATTATATTTAGAAGAAAGACATGCAGAAAAACAACACCGAGATATTGGATGAGATCATCAGCAATCAAAGGCCATACTATGATAGGTATGAGATATGATACAACTAGATGCAGATAGAGAAAGGTTCAATCTCCAAGACAACATAACATGAAGTAGGACAAATCACCTATGCAGAAGTAGTCAGAGGTACTCAAGAAGAAAATCATAGAGGAACTGGACCACTTAGAGGACTCAGAACATAGAACCAACAATCAGGAACATCTCAAGAAGACGAAGGCTTCATAAGAGAAACATTATTCAAAATATCCTTATGCATCTAGGCATCAAACTATTTTTCTTGGTTTATGCTATTCTTGTAACAATTTTGGTCACAAAGATACAAACTGTAGAGCCTATGCCAAAAACAGAAGCAATTATGAAGGCTATTTAAACAACAATTATTCTAGAAAGTCACTTGAAGCACATAACAAAAATACCAACAGTTTTGGTTCACTAAGTAATGAAACAGAGTGCGACAAGTGAAACCATTTTGGACACATGGCCAAAGATTGTAGACTGATTGTTCCTCCAAATGAACCAAAGTAGAATAACAACAGTCATAAATAGGAATCACAAAGGATATGGAGAAGAAAGCGGGATCAATTCAACACTGAAGATTGGTCGCTTTCTCTACAAGTGCAACACAAGAAAAGTGGGTGGTATGTTGATAGCATCTGTTCAAAGAATATGATAGGTGACAAGAACAAGTTTTTGACCCTGAAGAAGGAATGAGATGGATTGGTTTCATTTGGAAATGATAAATCGGTCAAAATTATAGGAAGAGGCACAATCAAGATTGGAAGCAAATATGCCAAGGTAGAAAATTTTCTATTGGTCAAATATATGAAGCACAATCTTCTAAGTGTAATTCAAATGTGTGATCAAGGACATAGACTTTTGTTTGACTCTGAAAAATGTGAGATAAGGAAAGACGGATTGGGAAATTGGTAGCTACAACTAGAATAACCTCAAACAACATATATGTCCTGAATGAGATTGGAAGGGGGAAATATTTCTTAGGAAAGGAAAATGAAAGTTGGCTCTGGTACAGAAGGATGGGTCACATAAACTTTAATAACCTTGTAAAAATTAGCAGAAAGGAAGCAATGAAAGAAATTCTTGAGATCACAAAGCTAGCAAATACTCTATGTGGGCATTGTCTACAAGGAAAACAAACCAAGACCAAGTTCAAATCAAAAGAGTAATCCAAGAAAAAATCATTAGAGATTGTACACACTAATATATGTGGATCTACAAGAACATAGGGATTAAATTTCGAACATTATTTTATGCTACTATTGGATGACTACACAAGAATGACTGCAGTTTTCTTTCTCAGGAAGAAGTCAGAGGCATTCGACCACTTCAATATATGCAATCAAATGGTTGAAACCGAGATGGATTTGAAAATAAAGTGTTTGAGATCAGATAATGACAGAGAGTTTACATCAAAGGAATTTATGGATTTTTGTGGCAAACATGGAATAAAAAGATAGTTCTCAGTAGTAAGGACACCTCAACAAAATGGAGTTGTCGAAATAAAGAATAGAACGGTACAGGAAATCGACATAACCATGTTGAAATATTCCAAGTTGAGTGACATATTTTCGGAACATGTAGTACATACAACAGTTCACATCCTAAATAGAGGAATGCTCAAAAGTAACAGTGATAAGACTCCCTATGATTTATGGAAAGGAAGACCGACAAGTGTGAATCAATTCAGAGTATTTGGAAGCAAATGTTATATCAAAAGAGAATATGGAAGGCTTGGAAAATTTGACTACCGAGTTGACAAAGGAATACTAGTTGGGTATTCAAGCAAAAGAAAAGCATATAAATGCTTCAGCCCAAGACTCAATAAAATCGTGGAAAGAATCAATGTAATGATTGATGAGACAAATGTATAGAAGGTAAAAGAAGGAAGTGAATAATTAGAAGAGTGGGATGACAAAGAAGATATAAAAGAATAAGAAACAGAAGAAGAAGAGCATCTAGAAGTAGAACAGTAGGAATATGAGCAACAATTACCTCCTAAGACACCCAACCGACAAGTACACAAAAATCATCCACCAAAACATATTATTGGGAATAAAGATGAAGGAGTTTAAACCGGAAGAAGAATAATGTTACCAGAACAACAACACCTAGAATTGTTATCTACAATTGAACCAAGCAGTTTTGAAGAAGCCAACAAGGATGAACATTGGATCAAGGTTATGGATGTTATCCGCAATTTTGGTCATTGTGATGGTGTTATGATAATGTCATGATGATGAAATATCAATCTCTTCCATAAGAACATTTTCCTGAGAAAAGTTACATTTATCAGTTTCCAGAAATCATATTTTAAGGATAGTTCGCAGGCTGCTTATATGGTCACCTACGGGAATACCTGTTTCTCACATGCTACTTAAAGCTTGGGTGCGAACTTCTCGCACTGTACTCAAGGTTAGGGTGCGAACATGATCTTAAAGAAGGAAAATGGATAAGTTCTCGATCTTTCTAGAAGAGAATCTTCTAGAAGGATGAGTTGGCTCTCGAATGGTTGGCAAAATACTGACTTTCCAGATATATTGGGATCATTCCCTATCCA
>ML782264.1:498823-519240 GCA_009831015.1 Picea engelmannii
TCTCAGTATTCCAACAAAATGAGCATGTAGTAATTTCATATTTCTAACCCTCTCCCCACCAAAAACATAACCTCCACTATAACTAATAATCATTAAATGCAATTCTATCTCATTATTTAAACCTTCTACTTTATAATTTTGGGTATCTCATTTTTTCTCATTCTCTTAAAGTTTTATGTGAATGCCATTAATAATGAGTGAATGATTCAAGGAGTAGAGAAATGGCTATCCCTTTGTCGGTGAAAACATGCTATATGTCTCTAGCAAGGCCACAGATTATGCTAGTGATGCCATGTTTTTCACTTGTATTACACAAGAGGCATTGCAAAAGGAGGGCATTCAAGACATCATTCTTTTATGTTTCTTTATTTTCCAAAACTCATTATATTTGTCATATATAAGTTGTAACCATAACTCATATTTGAAGGTATATGAATCACATCCTTGAGAGAAAGCAATGATTTTTTTGTAGTGAGAACTATTTGCATCAGAAAAATACCAACAATCTTATGAATCCATGTTCCCATAGGTTCCTTAGTTGTAAATCACAATTGATCAACTAAGCTGCAACATATCCATGATTCAAGGTTTTTTACATCAATTTGAAATCTTGTATTTGAGAAACCTTTACCATTTTGAAACTCTAATTATACAAGAAGAGATATTAAGTA
This sequence comes from Picea engelmannii, assembly GCA_009831015.1. Classification (NCBI taxonomy): domain Eukaryota; kingdom Viridiplantae; phylum Streptophyta; class Pinopsida; order Pinales; family Pinaceae; genus Picea; species Picea engelmannii. The sequence continues at coordinate 499,495 of ML782264.1, forward strand.
ATAATCATATGTATTCTCATTACATATTCCATTAATATATTTGGTGTTTAACAATACATTGAAAAAAATACCATTCTTAAACTCACTAAAAAATCCAACACCAATTGCAAAATTTTCAAAAATATGGTATATAAACTTCAATTGGGGACAAGATCTAGAAAGTCTTCTTTCTTCAAACAAATGAGCTACCATATTTTCTATACTTTTATTTATTTCAATTGTACTACTTCCTTAGCTAACATGGTTGTTAAGATTTGGGAAGAAATATTATAATAATTTGTGCATTAAAGAAAACAAGGTAACTTTGTGATCCAAAATTCACAATTTTCCATTGAAACTCCTCCAAAACTTTGATGGTCATGTTTAAGAAAATTATGGTATTCAAGCAACCCATGACGCCATCCAACACATATATGTCCACCATGAAAAAATTTCTAGTAGATTCTATCAATTCGTCATTGTTAGCTAATAACTTGCACAAAATAAATAAAAAATAATCAGTCCCCATAAGCACTAGCTACTAAAACAAGTGTTCAAAGGAAGAATTATCAGTATGGGTTTTATCATTTTCTACTGATGTAGTTCTACCACCATGACTGTATACAGACCATATTTGTATCATCAATCAAAATAATTTCCCTTTTACCTAGTAATAGATGCAATATCTAGGTTAATAATTTAATATTTTCAAAAACTATTTGAAGACACATTGAACCTTATCCAATCCATAGTTTGAAAAGATTCATCAAATTGATATACTATAAAATTAGAGGTTTCAATTTCATATAAGGATAACCCCTCCCAAATTTGTGTATAGGATTTGTGTCATCCAGACTTGAACCCATGCATGGGAAAATATAAATATATAGGAATGAATCATTTAAATTCCAAATGCATGTTAACAACTATCAAAACTTGAGTACCAACACTTTTATTAGTATTTATGTATCAATTTCAATAGTAACCAACTCTAACAAATTGGTGCAAGTAGGGATTATCAAAGGAGCATCATTTTGGCTTAACTCCTCCAAATCATTTTTTTGGAATCAACTTATAAGTCTTCCTTACAACACTCAGTTTTTCATTTTTTTCAACTAAAATCATTAGGTCAACCTTATTATCAACATAGTAACTACATCAGGTACTAAGATCCTCGAATTTACAAACCTCGATGAAAGGAAACAACAAGAAGACCATGGTGGGTTGTAATTGTATAAACATACTTTATGATTGTTATATAATACTGGAAAATATACATTTATTTTATTAAGAGACACAATCATAATTATAATCATTATAATGTGTTATGTTGCAGAAAATATTAAAAAAAAAATTGCAATGTTTATAAAGTGTATAACAAAAATAGAGAGACCATACCTAGATATGGAATACTTGCATTCATTGCAACATAAAATCATGTTCAAAATTTCTTGGTCATAGAAGATATAAGCATGTTAATAGTGGTGCAATTTATCCTGCAACATAGTTACCGACTTGATGAGAACTGTGACCTAAAAAAGAAAACTCTAGCTTAAAAAACCCATATTCTTGGGTTTAAAAATACTAAAAATCAACCCCTAAATTGAAAAGTGGTTCTCATAGAATCACCATATTTTTTGCGGGGGAGGGGGTTAAATTATTTTTTTTGCAACCATGGTCTCAAAGCCTCGAAATATTGCTAACAAAAACCTTAAAATCAACCCCCAAATCGAAAAATGGTGTTAATAGTAGAACCTTTTTTCAAGGTTAAAATTACAACTTGTTTGAAACCATGGCCTTAGCAACCGGTAACATTGCAACAAAAACCTTACAATCAACCCTCTAATCAAAAAGTGGTGCTATCAGTAGCGTGATTATTTTTTTCGGGGTTAAATTTACAACTTGTTTGAAATCACAGCCTTAAAAACTAGTATTGTAGCAACAAAAATCTTAAAATCAACCCTTGAATCAAAAAGTGGCGTTATCGATATAACTCTCGTTTTTTCAAGGTTAAAAATTAAAACTTGTTTCAAAACCTTAAAATCAACCATTGAATTGAAAATCCATGCTACCAATAGAAGACTTATTTTTTTCGAAGTGAAAATTACAACCTTTTTGAAATCATGCCATTAATAACTGGTTCATTTGGAACAAAAAATATTAAAAATCAACCCCTATGGCCACAATGCTAAATACATTGTAACTTTAATCCTAAAAAAAATGGGTGCTACTAATAACATCACTTTTTTATACGAGGGTCAATTTTAAGGTTTTCGTTAGAAAAATAATGGAGTTGTGAGGCCATTGTTGCAAGATGATGTAATTTTAACCTTGAAAAAAGGGGTATTCTAGTAGCACCACTTTTCAATTTGGTGTTCTTTCCATGTAAAAAAATGATAACATTGGAGGGTTCTTGTCATGTAAGTAATTACCATGCATTTTTAGTGGAATATAGAGTGTAATTGATCCCAAAAGGATCTTTTAAACAACAATGGTTGAGGTATTATGCATCAGTTATTTTACCATTTAGGAAAATAATCAAAGAGGAAGAATGAAAGAGGAAACATAGCATCCATTAAGAAATCTACAGATCTGAACATAAGCATGAAGAACAACAAACCATAAAACACCAAAGTGATAACGGAGTTTGGCAATATCACCTACGTCTCTGGGCCTTTGTCTCAGTGGGTGAGGCTTTGTTATTTATGTTTGAAGCCTTAAATGTACATCATAAAAGTTCCAAAAGGATTAAAAAATGATTTGGTCTTGTTCTACTAGATCTCTAGAACCCAACAAAACTTATGGCACTGAAAACGGATGAACAAAGCTCCCAGAAATGGCCCGCAAAGGTTCTCTCCTCAATGGCTTCCCTGCATAAAAATGGCTTTGGCTCAATAATTCTTCAGCATAAACCTGTTCTGAACCTCTTCCATGGCTCCAAGAACCTCTGGTTTATATATACTAGAAGTGGGTAACAACCTCCCAACTTCTCCCCAAGATATGGCCTAAAAAAGGGCCCAATATCCCCCAATATTTGCCAAAAATCTCTAAAAATTGTTGAATAAAATCATATTACATAGTTAAAAAACCCAATTTTGCAAATATGTAGGGTGCAACCCCCAAACTCCGTGCTCCTGGGAATATGGGGCACCTCCATGTGGCCTAGCGCATTGGATCCCTACTATCTTGGCTCCTGGTTATATGTGAAAGGCCATATGGCCAAGGGCTATGTCTCCATGTGACCCCAATATGTTAAACCCTCGATTGATAAGCCTTGGTCACATGCCCTGGTCGGCGGGCTATCCTGGTCGACCAGGTGCCAAGCCTACACATTCACCAACAAATATAACATAGGGGCATATGTACAAGTCACATGGAGTGTTCATCTGGGAGGTGGGGCCTAAGTATTAACCCGCCATAAGGTATATGATGTGGTTCTATGGTAATGGTCTTATGTGACGAGAGCTATACCTATAACCAAATGTGTGCGCAAAATTATAACAGATGTGGTCCCCTGTGAGGTTATATGGATGCGTCGGGGGTGGGGGCTAGGCCCCAACCCTATTTTCTGCCAACGTGCCCACCATAACACTTTAATTTAAAAAATTCCACTAGACATAATAAGAACTAGTGTGGGTGGGTTGGTAGCCCGTCCTCGCCCAAAGCACTCTGACCTGGACGATAGGTCATGGGTTTGAATCTTGTTGAACCACAAACTTTTGCCATACCAAATAGCCAATGGAGGGGTTCCACATGGAAGTCTAGGACTAGGCCACGTGGCACCACATTATTCACCCAAATAACCTACCACGTGTCGAGAGACCATTCGTTCACTTCCAACCCAATTAGCATGTTGATCGTACCGGCCACGTTAGCAACGTGCCACATGTCACCCTTGCAGTGATGCCACATGTCACGATATGATTTTTCCACCTGTACCTGCCCACGTCAGTGCCAACTGTACCGTACCACGTCATATGTATGGTTGTACGACCTATATAGTCAAATTCCATGTGGCACTGTATGAACTATACAGTCATCATTTGTTTTTGCATGTTTGGCCAAATGAACATACTGCGATATCTTGAGCATACGACGTATGTTTGAGCCCATTCAAGTTGTGTTGGGTTTGTATCGATGAGGCTTACGCACATGTTTGTTTTGAATCCATTCTGAGAATTTTTATTTTTAGTCCTTCTGGGACCCAATTTGGTCCCGAGATCCAATTTGGGATGACACCTCCCCACTAAAGACCTTTTGGTCCTCCAAAAGTTCACTGACCATTCATCAAGGTGGGATAGGCCACCCCACTTGTTCATTGTATTTAAACTCTTTCCTATGCACTTGTCTCATCATGATCAACTGTAAAATAAACAACCATGATAATTGTAATATCCCTAAGGCCGAACCCAATTGCAAATGTAAATACAAATGTACATAAATTGGTGAGATGATTTGATATCATTTTGGTATGCACATTTCATGGCATAGTGTGTGCATGTACTGCGCAGTAAAATGAGGAAGTGTGCACATTCTAGGATACCGCGTGCATCATCTTAAGTGTGCGCGATGTAGAGGCCAGAGAGCCTTATGTATTTGATATGTTTTATAGGCTGGTGAGCCAATATTATAAGCTAGGATGCTTATGTTTTGATTAGGTTGGAGAGCCTAGATGTTAAAGGCCAGTGCGCCTATTTTTGTACATATCTCATATTTAATATAAAATACATCGTTGCGCACAGACCAACCACGATAAAAGAGATGGGGGACTAAAATCCACTAGTTAGGGAAAGGGAAGGGGATAAGTTAAGGAATGTTATATTAATATTTCTTAAATCATAAAGTATAGATAATTATGTTATCCTAAGTTCTAAGTTGGGACCAAGTGGGCCAAAGTAGCTTCCAACATGACAAGTGTCAAGTTGGGGGCATGCATCCATATTGTTGGACTTAGTTCATTTCAGGGACTCTCCATCATTGGGACCATCATCTTTCCCCTGATTCATCCATCACTGAGATATACAATCAATCATCTAGGAGTATTGGCAACCATTGAGATATCATTTATATCTTCATGACTTTACCTGAACCTGTATCCAGAGCCTTTTGTTGGGTAACGATTAGCTTGGGAGCAAGATTGAAGAAGTGGGTTGTCAGGCCCGTGGGATATTGAAGAGGCGGGTTGTCAGGCCCATGAGCAATTATCTGGGTGAGAGAATTGTTGGGGATTTATTTCCCAAAGGTGTTGACCTACAGCTGCAGGGCTCTGAGACTTCCTGTCCGGCATGTTGTTGAAGCCCTGGAAGGGAAGTGGGGAAGCCAAGGGATTGTTAAGCAAAGAAGGGGCACACTTCCTTGGGTGGGACAGACATGTGGGGAATGAGACACTGTAGGTTGTTAGTTGAGTGATCACCTAAGACAAAGTCTTTCCTGTTGTTCATGAGGCTTTAGCCTGTTAGGAACCCCTTTTCCCAGGTGGAGTTTAGTCCCAGCTCGGGGGTGACTCACTATTGAGAGTGATGAACAGTGTGGTCTAAGGCGGGGAGGTTCATGGAAGGTCTGCACACAGTTGGTGATATTCTCACAAAGATAAGTGTCAATTGTGTGATTAATTTTCATTCTGCATTGTTATTCACGTGTTATTTTTATGGGTTTATCCTATGCGTGATTATAGTTGTTTGTATGCTTATGGGTATTGCATGTATATGCTGCTTGTATATGTTTATTGTTATTTCAGTGTGAATTCATGCATTTACATAGCGTATTTGTTTGTTCACGTTTTATATATATTAATCTTCTGCAAGAGTTCTGTGTGTGCATATGTTTTAATTGCATGCAGTTAGAAATTTATATGACATAACTTAGTTAGGATGTTAAGTATGTTATAGTGCGTTCTGCACAGAGAGCAGATGTGTTCTTCGGTGTAGCATGGCCCAACATGAATGGTCGGGGATGTTACAAATCGGTATCTAAGCATGAAAGAGTGTTCAGGAGTAGCATGGCTTGGCCTGCTTGAAGGCTATGAATGTTACAAAGACAGTTTCAAAGCTAAGTAAAGTGTCTAAGGAGTGGCATGTCCCGGCCGGTGTGAGGTCAGGGATGCTACAAATTGGTATCAGAGCTTCAGTTTTCAACACTGAGCTTGAATGGGCTGAGAAAGTTGAGTTGAAGAAAAATTTCAGAGAGGATTTAATTCAAAGTGGCCAAATTTCAGTTGTAGAGCATCCATGGCAAAAAGTAACAGCAACTGGGCGGAAATGGGGAAAAGCCCCAATTTCTGTGGGTGGATTCATGAGAAAAGGGAGAAATTCATCCAAGTGATGAGATATTATTGATTTAATATATGTACTAGAAAATTCAAACCTGGAATTGGTCGAATTTGAAGTTACAGTGAAGCCATGACAGATGGAGCGGAAAATGTTAGTGTGCAGGCACTGTGCGGAAAATGTTAGCATGCAGGTGTGCGCGGTAAATTGTGGCGTCACATGGAAGAATATGGTGTGCGAGTGCGCACACTAAAATTGGCATTGCACAAAGTGCACATGCATAAGAAGGTGCGCGCAGTGTACACACACACAATAAGGGCACGCAGTGTGTATGTAGTATTGGCAGAGCGCAGAGGAGTTTGGTTGGCGCACGCACAATATGGTATATGTTGTTGCACGATAGTTTAGTATGGTGCACACAAAGTATTGATGTGCAGTGGGGAATATTGAACTTTGGCATGGTGCAATGCATAGAGAAAAATGCATGTGGAATATCAGTGCGCGATACAAAAACTACGTGCAATGGGTAATAGTGCAAGAACCAAAACTGCACGCAATAGTTATTGGCGCGCGACACAAAAGTGCACGCATGTTATTGGCGCGACAAATAAGTGATACGCAGTGGTTTTAAAGTGCACAAAGCACGATTTAACTTTGATTTTGCAGCACATGGAAAATACAGGAGCACATATTGAAAATTGTGCGCGCGAAGTTGTTTGAACGGGGAAGAACAACAGAAACAATGAATGGTAAATTATAAGACCCCAACTAGCTCCATGAAGCCATAACTTTCTGCTCAAGACTCGGAATTGAGCATGTGAGAAGGCGTTCGAAAGATCTTGGACAGTGGAATACAATTATCCACCTAGAAAATTGATTGGAAATTCCTTGTTTCGGGAAATCCAAAGAAAGGCTTCTGATAAATTATTGAACCAAAATGGTTCATATTTTTCATAAAAATTACTTAAACAATCAGTCTAACAAGTTTTTTTGACTACACATTTTGCAGATTTAGCAACAACTAGATTAGATCAAGATCAGTTTAGAGTCCAGAGTAATGGAAGAGGCACCAGGAAATTACATCCAGGAAGATGAAGTCAGAGGGATGGATGTCCATTTGATCATGGAAGGAACAAAATCCAATGAACATGGTGAAGAAAGGGATGAAAACATAAATATGGCAGAGAACATTAAAAATTTACAGAAGGATATTCAAAACCATAAAGATGATAATGAAAGTATTATGAGAGCCAAGGAGCAGCAGGATAAATTCAACATGAAGTTATTGGAGAGCTTGAACAGAATAGAAAAGAAATTGGATAAGGAGAGTGGCTCAAGCAAATCGGGAAGTCACAAGCCTCATGATGATAAAAGAAAAATAAGAAGTGTTAGCATGCATCACCACCACTCCCCGAGGAATTCCAATAAGATATCACACAATATCTCAAGTCCATCTCCTGTCAGAAAGTATGAGAGGTCTAGGGTGGATGAACTGTGAGGAGAAATGAACAAAATCAAACCTCTTACATTTGATGATGAGCATAAGAAGGATGAAGATGTAGAGACATGGTTGATGGGCATGATAAATTATTTTCAATTGCTTAATTATTCCTCTCATGCAGAGGGTAGAATTGACATCTATCAACTCAAAGGAAAAGCATCCATGTGGTGGGATCAGCTTGTGCAGGTGCAACACATCAAAGAGAAAAGTTTTACTTGGAGAAGATTCAAGAAGTATTTTGAGAAGAAATACTATGACAAGAAAATGAAAGAGTTCTTTGAACTCAAGCTTGGGAGTATGACAATTGAGGAATATGAGACAAGGTTTCTAAAACTATTGAAGTATGTCTCTTTCATCAAGGATGAGATAGACAAAATTAAAAGGTATTTGAGTGGATTTCCATCATTCATCAGTGATAAAATATAGTATGATGATCCCAAGACATTGGAGGAGACCATAAGGCGAGATAAATGCCTATATGATAAAAAACAATCAAGGCCAACATTCCAAAAATCTTGGGAAGGCAAAAAGAAATTAAATATGGATCAAAGGAAGAAGGGGTCTAAGCCACCATTCTTCAAAAATAGTCCACAAGGACAGCAAACTCCTAAGGAACCCAGAATGATGGACACGGGAAGTCAAAGGCCAAGGCAACCACCTATTCAATGTTGGGGTTGTAAAGGGGATCACATGTTCAGAGATTTTCCTCACAGAGGTGAAAAAGGGAGGATTGTTCATAATGTACAGCAAGCTGAAACAGTGGAGGACATGGGCAAAAATATACCCAGGATCTATGCAGCCCTGGACAACAAGCAAGAAGAATATCAGTCACATATGATTGAAGTGGAAGGTATGATCAACAACCAAACCATTGCTATTTTAATTGATTCAGGAGCTAGTCATAGTTATATAGATCCTAAGGTGGTGGAAAGTTTGCATTTTCCAAGAAATATGGGGAATATTGGTTGGTGCAGCTAGCTACAGAAGCCAAAAGAAAAGTTAATGAGATGGTTAATTCATGTCTTATTGACATGAATGGACTGAACACCCAAGAAGATTTGAACATCTTGCCTTTAGGTTCCTATGACTATCTAATTGGGATGGATTGGTTGGACCAACAACATGCCATCCTAGACTGCCATAATAAAGAATTTACTTGCTTGGATGAAGAAGGGAAACTAAGGAAAGTGAATGGAATTCCCAGGGCAGTACCCATCAGAGATATTTTAGCATTGCAGCTGAATAAATGTTACAAAAAAAGGGTGTCAAATAATTGCATCTCATTTGGTAGAGACACCTAGAGATAAGGTGCCAAATTTGGAAGATTATGCAGTCCTGGAAGATTTTGAAGATGTGTTCAAGGAGGTACCAAGACTACCCCCAAGTAGGGACATTTATTTCTCTATAAATCTAATGCCTGGATCAACTTCAATGTCAAAGACTCCTTACATAATGAGTACACCAGAGCTGAAGGAGTTGCAAATGCAACTTGAAGATATTCTGACGAAGGGGTATATATGCCCAAGTGTGTCACCTTGGGGCACCCCAGTCTTGTTTGTGAAGAAGAAAGATGGAACATTAAGATTGTGCATTGATTTCAGACAGTTGAATAAAGTGACTGTAAAGAACAAGTATCCTCTGCCAAGGATTGATGATTTTTTTGGTCAATTGAAGGATGCAAAGATCTTTTCAAAGATATATCTCAGGTCAGGATACCATCAGGTAAGGATTAAAGAGGAAGATATCAGCAAGACTGCTTTCAGGACAAGGTATGGTCATTATGAGTTCACAGTGGTGCCATTTGGGTTGTCAAATGCACCAGTTGTTTTCATGTGCTTAATGAATCGTGTTTTCCGAGAATATTTAGACAAGTTTGTCATTGTCTTTTTGGATGACATTCTCATATATTCCAAGTTAGAAGAAGAGAATGAACATCATTTGAGGATGGTTTTGCAATTATTAATGGAGCATCAATTGTATGCCAAATTGAGCAAGTGCTCATTTTACCAGAAGAAAATTCATTATTTGGGGCACATCATTTCAAAGGATGGGATAGCAGTGGACCCTGAGAAGATATAATCCATTAGAGAATGGTCAGTGACAAAGAATATGATAGAGGTGAGATCATTCATGGGCCTTGCAGGATACTATAGGAGATTTGTAGAAGGATTTTCAAAGATTGCACACCCAATCACTTCATTGCAAAGAAAGGGTGTGAAGTTTCAGTGGACATTGGATTGTGAAAAGAGTTTCCAACACTTGAAACAATTATTAAGAAGTGCTCCAATATTAAGGATATCATACCCAAATGAAGACTTCATTGTATGCATAGATGCATGTAAAGAGGGACTTGGTGGAGTCCTCAGCCAAAATGGGTTTGTTATATGTTATGAATCAAGGAAGTTGATGGAGCATGAAAGAAGCTATGCCACTCATGATTTGGAGTTGGCATCCATAGTACATGCCTTGACGAAATGGAGGCACTAACTCATGGGGAAAATATTTGAGATGAGGATAGACCATAATGGTCTGAAATATTTGTTTGATCAGCCAACTTTAAATGCTAGGCAAAGAAGATGGTTATAATTTCTAAGCGAATATGACTTCGATATAAAGCATATCAAGGGAAAAGAGAACAAAGTGGTTGATGCACTCAGTAGAAGAGTGAATGAAATGCATGCTACAACCATTAGCATGTATCAATCAGATTTACAATACAAGGATTTAGTGGCAAAATTACAGCAAGTTAATTTGTAGCAGAAAATTGAAGAATACAAGCTAGATGAGGATGAAATTCTCATATACAGGGGCGGAATTTATGTACCAAATTCTCAGGAATTGAAAAATCTGATACTGATGGAAATGCATAATGTGCCTTATGATGGGAACCTAGGATATCATAAAACTATTGCAGCTGTTAAGAGCCAATATTATTGGCCAAGCATGAAGAAAGAGGTTGTTGATTTTATTGCCAGATGTTTGGAATGTCAAAAAATAAAGGTTGAGCATAGACACTCAGCTGGGTTTCTACAACCATTACCCATTCCTGAGTGGAAATGGGAAGTTGTAACCATGGATTTCATTACCAAACTACCCATAATGAACAAGCAACATGATTATATCATGGTAGTGGTGAATAAGCTTACTAAAGCTGCCCATTTTATTCTGGTTAATCTCATTCACAAGGCAACAAACATTGTTGATGTTTCTATGAGGGAAGTTGCTAGGTTACATGGCATACCCAAGACAATTGTGTCTGACAGAGATCCAAATTTACCTCAAAATTTTGGAAGGGATTATTTAATGGATTTGGAACAAATTTGAAATTTAGTACAACTTATCATCCAGAAACAGATGGACAAACAAAGAGGGTGAATCAGGTGATTGAGGATATGTTGAGGATGTATGTGATGGATAAACCATCAAAATGGGAAAACTACCTACACTTGGTAGAGTTCTCTTATAAAAATGGGTACCAAGCATCTCTAAAGATAAGCCCATTTGAGGCACTTTATGGCAGAAAGTGCAACACACCGGTAAGATGGCATAACCCAGAAGATAGAGCAGTGGTTGGGCCATAATTGCTTAGGGAAATGAAAGAGCAAATGTTGAAAATAAAACAAAATTTAAAGGTTGCCCAAGAAAGGAAGAAAAGCTATGTTGATAAGGGCAGAACTCACAGGGAATTTAAAGTGGGTGACCATGTATTCTTGAAAGTGAAAGCCAACAAAAGTTCCCTGAAGTTGGGAAATTGTTCAAAATTGGCAGCTCGCTATTGTGGGCCGTTTGAAATCCTAGAGAGGATTGGTACAGTAGCTTATATGATTGCATTGCCTGCATATATGTCTATTCATAATGTATTCCATGTATCCTTGCTAAAGAAATATATACCTTATGCTAATCATGTTATTGATTGGAATGTGATTCAGGTGGAGCAAAAAGATGCTTTTGAAGTGCGTCCGGTGTGCTTTCTGGACTGGAAAATCAAACAGCTCCAGAATCGAGCCATAGGGCTTGTAAAGTTCCAATGGACCTGGTACGGTCCTAAGGACGCTACTTGGGAGCATGAGGATGCAATACGGGCATAATACCCACATCTTTTTTAGGATTTTGAAATTTAGTTGTACATGGGTACATGATGCACTGAGGACAATGCATAAATAAGGGGAGGGGATTGTAATATCCCTAAGGTCGAACCCAATTGCAAATGTAAATACAAATGTACATAAACTGGTGAGCTGATTTGATATCATTTTGGTATGCACATTTCATGGCATAGTGCATGCATGTACTGCGCAGTAAAATGAGGAAGTGTGCACATTCCAGGATACCACGCGCAACATCTTAAGTGCACGTGATGTAGAGGCCAGGGAGCCTTGTGTATCTGATATGTTTTATAGGCTGGTGAGCCAATATTATAAGCTAGGATGCTTATGTTTTGATCAGGCCAGAGAGCCTATATGTTAAAGGCCAGTGCACCTATTTTTGTACATATCTCATATTTAATATAAAATACATCGTTGCGCGTAGACCGACCACGGTAAAAGAGATGGGGAACTAAAATCCACTAGTTAGGGAAAGGGAAGGGGCTAAGTTAAGGAATATTGTATTAATATTTCTTAAATCATAAAGTATGGATAATTATGTTATCCTAAGTTCTAAGTTGGGGCCAAGTGGGCCAAAGTAGCTTCCAACATGACAAGTGTCAAGTTGGGAGCATGCATACATATTGTTGGAATTAGTTCATTTCGGGGACTCTCCATCATTGGGACCATCATCTTTCCCATGATTCATCCATCACTGAGATATACAGTCAATCATCCAGGAGTATTGGCAGCCATTGAGATATCATTTGTATCTTCATGACTTTACCTGAACCCATATCCAGAGCCTTAAGTTGGGTAATGGTTAGCTTGGGAGCGGGATTGAAGAAGAGGTTTGTCAGGCCCGTGGGATATTGAAGAGGTGGGTTTTTAGGCCCGTGGGATATTGAAGAGGTGGGTTGTCAGGCCCCTGAGAAATTCTCTGGGTGAGATAATTCTTGGGGATTGATTTCCCGAAGGTGCTGAACTACAGTTGCAGGGCTCTAAGACTTCCTATCTAGCCTATTGTTGAAGCCCTGGAAGGGATGTGGGGAAGTCGAGGGACTGTTGAGAAGAGAAGGGGAACACTTCCTTGGGTGGGATAGGCATGTGGGGAATGAGAGACTGTAGGTTGTTAGTTGAGTGAGCACCTAAGACAGAGTCTTTCTTGTTTGTAGTGTCCCCAAGACCGAGCCCTTTGTAAGTCGGATGTATGAAATGAATTGTAAATATGTGTTATAGGCTAGAGAGCCAAGTTTTATATAAGCCGATAGGCTTATGTGATTTTTAGGCCAGAGAGCCTAAGGGTTGGAGGCCAAGGGCCTTATTTTGTACCTATATGTATGCAACACATTAATAAAATACAAACACCCCCACGTTCAGACTGACCACGATGAATGAGTGATGGGGGACTGAGCTTCCACAGAGTGGGCAAGGAATTAGGGGCTGGAAGGTGGGAAAAGGGGCTAAGTGTTGAGCCTAGGGGCTAATCCTAGGGGCTTAAGCCTTGGGAATAATATTTTATTATTATTCCAAAAGAACATGTGCATTTTATATTTTTATCCTACGTTCCTAGCAAAGGGAAAACGTGCAAAAGGGATGCATACTGATGGAACGCATGCAGTTCCATGGGTGACAATTGTCAACCCTGGTGCATGTGAATAAAATGGCCAAGATGAGCCGTGAGAGGGGTTCCTCCTCCATTCCACCCGACTTCTTGAGCGTGTAAGGAGCTCTGAGCAGTACGACCAACCTGATCTCTGCAGAGAAACCCTAGTGCATCTTCTAAACCAAAAAGGCGTGTATCTGTGTTTGTTCTGGGATAACCGGTACATCCTCTATCTGAACAGTTTGAATTGACCCCTACGTGGATTGTTTGTCACGCGTCCCCAAGAACCAAAGCGTGAGTCTATCCTATGTTGCCGGATTGAGAAATAAGAAGTGACCTGCCATTGTTGAACCTGTTGAAAATCCCTTGTCTTTTTTCCCCGTGGGTTGTTGTGGTCACACAGAGCTGGACTGCGTGTGGCTTGTTGGCCAGTGAAAGTTGTGATTGAGTTGTGTATGACCTCTCTCCAGGTGAGGGAGGTGACTATTGTTGGAAGAGGTAGGCTGTCAGGCCTGTGAGCAACTCTCTCCAGGTGAGAGAGTTTGTTGGGAAGTGGTTTCTTCCAGAGAGTGTATAGCACTAGCTTCAGGCTCTGAGACTTCCTGATCCAGCATGTTGCTGAGACCCAGAGAGGGAGGTGTAGCACTGATGGACTGTTCTTGTGAAGGTGTATACTCCCAGGTGGAACAGGCATGTGGGGAATGAGAGTCTGGTAGTAGTGGGCATAAGATGGCATCCTGGGAAGAATCCTTCCAGTTTTCTGTGTTGTTTTCCATGTAACCTCAGCCTAGCCTAGGATTCCTTGCCTTGGGGTGAAGCTTAGTCCCAGATCGGGGGTGACCCACTGTTGATCTGATGAGAAGTGTGGTCTAAGGTTGGGAGGTTTGTGGAAGGCCTGCACTTGGTTGGTGGAACTACCACTGTTTCAAGGATAAGTACCAGATGATGCTTTAATTATGTTTATGTATCTCTGTGTTTATCATGTATTTTGTTGTGCATATCAATTTAATGTTAATGCTATTGATTGTTTATTATAGCAGTAAATAATATGTTTACTTTGATCTTAAATGTATTTCTTTTCTTAAATGCATGTTGTTTTTATAAGGCCTGTATGAGCTATGTAAAAGGTGTGTTACAGTTTGGTATTAGAGCGATTAAGCCTTGGTAACAGAAAGGTGCATTACAATTTGGTATAAGAGTGATTAAGCCTTGGTAACAGAAAGGTGCGTTACAATTTGGTATCAGAGCCAAGGTTTCGACAGTGAGCCTAGATGGGCCAGTTGAGTGGTCTTTGGACCGAGGGTGTGAGGAGAAATTGTGTCTGGAGGACCAATTTTGGACCCTGATAAGCTCCGGAGGTATGGTGTGGTGAAACTGTAGCCGGTGTGGTCTATGGCCACAGGGAGAGAGGACTCCACACCAGCAGTGTTGGAGCCTTATGATCTGTTCGGGAGGGAAGTAGTGAACCCTCGTGACTGTTGGATTGGGAAAATGTGTGCAGGGTTTAAAAACCCTTTGGATTTGCACAGGAGCGTGGGAATCGCGATACGCGAATTCCCGAAAACCCGTGGAGATCTACGCGGTAGATCTGGGAAGAAGGCTCGAGCATTAGATATGGTGGAGTCACACTCAAGTTAGTCGTAAAAACCTTTTTGAATTTTGGAATTTGGGAGTTGGAATGACCTGGGATTGGGAGTCACTGCGTCATGAACTCCCGGGTTCCGAAAACCCGAAACCCTGAAGTCCCAAAATCCCAAAATATTCAGAGATGGAAGAACTGTAGCAAGATTTTAAGGGAGAAAACTGTGTTGTGGTCCCGGAGAGAAAGGAAACCGAATTTTTGGAATTCGGGAATTGAGGCGACAAAGTTGGGAGTCGCTGCATCGTGAACTTCTGGTTCACGAAATTCAGAAAGGATCTCGACTGTTAGATCCAACTCATTAAGGATCGTTGGATCCCGTACAAGAAACCGTGTATCAAATTTCAGGGATTGTAGCGACAAGAAGTAGGGATTCACTACATAGTGAACTCCCGGGCACCGAAAACCCGAAACCCTGAAGTCCCGAAGTCCCGAAATTTGCAGAGCCGAACAAGAGCTCAGAAAACTTATTTGACTAAAAAAAAAAATTCTTGTTTATGCTGGTTATGAATGTTGTAAGTTTTCTCGAAGGTTTAAGGGCCTAACAAACTCCGGATTGATTTCACATTACGTGTGCATAGTTCAACGAGTGTCAGGACACCAATTAATCGACGTCGGGTATAGAAATGGAAGAGGTGCGGATTGCCTCCATTTCAGAGGGCGAAAAAGAAGTAAGAGATATCAACCTGGGAGTCGAAGGATCGAACTCCATTGGGCATGGAAGAGAATTATACAAGGAGGGAAACATAATGAAAATCATTGAAGGATTGCAAAGAGATGCTCAGTCTCACCGAGATGATAGTCGAAAGCTCATGAAAGTCAGGGATCGGTAGGGTGAATTCAACTTAAAAATGTTGAAGAACCTGGAAAGAATAGAAAGGAAATTGGAGAAGGGGAGAGACTCAAGAAAGACAGAGAGTCACAGAACCCATGAGAGGAGAAGGAGATCAAGAAGTGTCAGGACCCCTGAGAGCAGAAGGAGATTGAGGAGTGGTAGCAGACATCATAGTCGCTCCCAAAATCATTCTAGTAGGGAGACACGCAGTAGTTCAAGCTCGTCTCCTACCAGAAAACACCGAAAAATATGGAAAGGATGAATTGAAAGGGGATATGAACAAGATTAAACCTCCTACATTCGATGGTGAACATAAGAAGGATGAAGATGTCGAAACATGGTTGTTGGGCATGAGGAAATATTTCCAACTGCAGAATTATTCCGCCCATGCAAAAGGAAGAATTGCAATGTATCAACTGAAAGGAAAAGCATCCATGTGGTGGGATCAGTTTGTGCAAGTGCAATGCATCAGAGAGAAAGATGTCACTTGGAAGGAGGTTAAGAGGTATTTCGAGAAGAAATACCTGACTAAAAGATACTATGACAGAAAGATGAAGGAGTTCTTCAAACTCAAGCTAGGCAGCATGAGCATTGATGAGTATGAACGAAGTTTTATGGAACTATTGAAGTATGTTCCATTCATCAAAGACGAGGCTGTCAAAATTCAGAGATATCTGAGTGGACTTCCACCTTCCATTGGTGACAATATTCAATATGATGATCCTAAGACTATGGAAGAAACCATAAGAAGGGAGAAATGCTTGTATGAACAACAAAGAGAAAGGCCTATCCTTCAGAAGGCTTGGAGTGACCAGAGGAAGTTTAAGAAGGAACAGAGGCAAAAGGGAAACAAACCTTCGTTTTTCAGAAATAGTCTTCAGGGACAGCCATCATTTAGAGAGCTGAGAATGACTGAAGAGGGAGCACAAAGACTGAGACAGATGCCCATTCAGTGTTGGGGTTGTAAAGGAAACCACAAGTACAGATATTGTCCCCATAAGAATGGAAAAGTGAGAACTGTCCATACTGTTCAGCAAGATGAAACAATGGATGATATGATCAGCATAATGCCAAGGATCTACGCAGCCCTGGACAACAAGCAAGTAGAATTTCAATAGCACATGATTGAAGTGGAAGGTATGATTAACAACTGACCACTCATTATTTTAATTGATTCAGGGGCTAGCCATAGTTATGTAGATCCTAAGGTGGTGGAAATTTTGCGTCTAACAAGAAGCAAACATGAAAAGTATTGGTTAGTGTAGTTGGCCACAGGAACCAAGAGGAAGATCACTGAATTGGTTAAGTCTTGTTCAGTGGACATGAAAGGATTGAGCACTAAGGCTAAATTGAATATTCTTCCTTTAGGCTCTTATGACTGCTTGATTGGGATGGACTGGTTGGACCAACACCATTCCCTTCTAGACTGTCATAACAAGAGGTTTACATGCCTGGATGAAGAGGGAAATCAGGTGACAATCCAAGGAATTCCCAGAGTCGTGGCTGTTAGGGAAATCTCATCCATGCAACTGAAGAAGTGTTATAGGAAAGGTTGTCAATTATTTGCAGCCCGTGTGGGAGAAGCATCCAGTGATGCAATATCGAATATGGAAGACCACGAGGTACTCACAGAGTTTAAGGACATATTTCAGGAGGTACCTGGACTACCTCCAAAGAGGGACATCGATTTTTCTATAAATTTGATGCCAGGAGTAGCTCCAGTTTCGAAAGCTCCTTATAGAATGAGTACGCCAAAGCTGAAAGAGTTGCAATTGCAGCTTGAAGAGATAATAAAGAAGGGGTACATTCACCCCAGCATGTCACCTTGGGGAGCCCCAGTCCTATTCATGAAGAATAAAGATGGGGCGTTGAGGTTGTGCATTGATTTCTGGTAGTTGGATAAGGTAACTGTCAAGAACAAGTATCCTCTGCCAAGGATTGACGATCTCTTCGATTAGTTAAAGGGTACGAAGATATTTTCAAAAATAGATCTCAAATATGGATATCACCAAGTGAGAATAAATGATGACGACATCAGCAAGACCACCTTTAGAACAAGGTACGGTCATTACGAGTTCACAGTGGTGTCATTTGGACTGTCAAACGCACTTGTTGTTTTCATGTGCTTAATGAATGGTGTATTCAGGGACTATTTAGACAAGTTTGTCATAGTCTTCCTGGATGACATCTTGGTGTATCCCAATTCAGAGGAAGAGAATGAGAAACACCTGAGAATAGTGTTGCAAGTGTTGAGAGAACACCAGTTGTACGCCAAGATGAGCAAGTGCTCATTTTATCAAAGGCAGATCCATTACTTGGGACATATTATTTCAGAAGAATGGATTGTTGTGGATCCTGAAAAGGTTGAGGCCATTTGAGAATGGTCAGTGCCAAGGAATGTGGTAGAGGTTAGATATTTTATGCATCTGGCAGGCTACTATAGAAGGTTTATAGTCAGATTCTCAAAGATATCTCACCCAATCACTTCCTTGCAGAGGAAGGAGAAGAAATTTCAGTGGACTGAAGAGTGTGAGAATAGTTTCCAGCGATTGAAGCAATTGTTAACCAACGCTCCAATCCTGAAGATTACAGATCCAAATATGGATTTCATGGTGTGCACAGATGCGTGTAAGGAGGGGCTGGGAGTTCTCAGCTAAGAGGGATTTGTAATCTTTTATGTGTCTCGAAAGATGAAAAATCATGAAAGGAACTATGCCACTCACGACTTAGAGTTGGCAGCAATCGTCCACGCATTGCGTAAATGGAGACATTACCTCATGGGAAGGAGATTCGAATTGAGAACATACCACAACGGTCTGAATTATTTTTTTGATCAGCCAACTTTAAATTCCAGGCAAACCAGATGGCTGGAGTTTCTGTGTGAATATGACTTTGAGATCAAGCATATCAAAGGGAAAGAAAATAAGGTGGTTGATGCACTCAATAGAAAAGTGCACGAATTACATGCTACAACCATTAGCATGTACAGGAATGAGATTAAGGATAGAATTTTGGAAGCTGCAAATGTTGATTTGTAGTACAGAGGTTTGGTAGCAAAGCTACAGCAGCGTGAGAGACCACAGACCCAGGAAAGTTACACCTTGGGAACTGATGGCTTACTTCTATATAAAAACAGAGTGTATGTACCCAATGTTCAAGAATTGAAGCTGGCAATTCTAAAAGAAATGCATAATGTGGATTATGTTGGACACCCTGGATATCAGAAGACTGTGGCAGCAGTCAAAATCCATTACTTTTGGCTGGGTCTGAAGAAAGAAATTGTTGAATACATCACTAGATGTATGGAGTGCCATAAAGTTAAGGCTGAGCATAGGCGCCCAGCAGGGTTGTTGCAGCCTTTACCCATTCCTAAGTGGAAATGGGATGTGATAACAATGGATTTTATCACAGGATTGCCCAGAACAAGAAAGCAACATGATTCAATCATGGTGGTGGTGGACAAGCTTACAAAAGCTGCCCATTTTATTCCACTGAAAACCACTCACAAGGCAGCAGATGTTGTTGATATCTTCTTAAAAGAAGTGGCATGCTTGCATGGAATTCCTAAGACGATTGTGTCTGATAGGGACCCGAAATTCACCTCGAATTTCTGGAAAGGACTGTTCAAGGGATTCAGAATGAATATGAACTTTAGTACAACTTATCATCCTGAGTTAGATGGTCAGACAGAGAGGGTGAATAGAGTAATAGAAGACATACTGAGAATGTATGTGATGGATAAACCATCAAGGTGGGAAGACTACCTGCATTTGGTAGAATTCGCCTACAATAATGGGTATCATACATCGTTGAAGATGAGCCCATTCGAAGCACT
>ML782264.1:519290-540072 GCA_009831015.1 Picea engelmannii
TACTGAGAATGTATGTGATGGATAAACCATCAAGGTGGGAAGACTACCTGCATTTGGTAGAATTCGCCTACAATAATGGGTATCATACATCGTTGAAGATGAGCCCATTCGAAGCACTTTATGGAAGAAAGTGCAACACTCCAATGAGCTGGGATAATCCAACTGATAGAGCAGTAGTTGGGCCTGAGTTTCTCAAAGAGATGGAAGACCAAATGATAAGAATTAAATAGAATCTAAAATTTGCCCAGGACAAGCAGAAAAGTTACGTTGATAGTAACAGAACCCACAGAGAATTCAAAGTGGGTGACCATGTTTTCCTGAAAGTGAAAACTAACAGGAGTTCCCTGAAGTTGGGAAGTTGCGCCAAGTTGGCAGCAAGATTTTGTGGGCCATTTGAAATCCTGGAAAGGAATGGGCCAGTTGCATACATGCTTGCATTACCTGCATCTATGGTTGTACATAATGTGTTTCATGTTTCACTTCTTAAGAAATATATACATGATGCTAATCATGTTATCGATTGGAATGTGATTTAGGTGGAACCAGAAGGTATCCTGCAAGTGCATCATGTGCGCATATTGGACGGGAAAATAAAACAACTCTGGAATTGAGCTATAGAGCTTGTAAAGGTCCAATGGACCTGGTACGGTCCTGAGGACACAACATGGAAGAATGAAGAGGTTATGCGGGCAGAGTAACTGCATCTTTTTGAAAATTTTGAAAAGCTTGCAGAGACAGTGTAAGGTTGCACTAAGGACAGCGCAGAAATAAGGGGAGGGGGATGGTAGTGTCCCCAATATCGAGCCCTTCGTAATTCTGATGTATGAAATGAATTGTAAATATGTGTTATAGGTTGGTGAGCCAAGTTTTGTATAAGCCAGTAGGCTTATGTGATTGTTAGGCCAGAGAGCCTAAGGGTTGGAGGCCAAGGGCCTGATTTGGTACCTGTATGTATGCAGCACATTAATAAAATACAAACACCACCGTGTGCAAACTGACCACGATGAATGAGTGATGGGGGACTGAGATTCAACAAAGTGGGCAAGGAATTAGGGGCTGGAAGGTGGGAAAAGGGGCTAAGTGTTGAGCCTAGGGGCTTAAGCCTTGGGAATAATATTTTATTATTATTCCAAAAGAACATGTGCATTTTATATTTTTATCCTAAGTTCCTGGCAAAAGGAAAACGTGCAAAGGGGATGCATAGTGATGGAATGCATGCAGTTCCATGGGTGACAATTTTCAACCCTGGTGCATGCGAATAAAATAGCCAAGATGAGCCATGAGAGGGGTTCCTCCTCCATTCCACCAGACTACCTGAGCATGGACAGAGCTCTGAGAAGTACGATCGACCGGATCTCTGCAGAGAAACCCTCGTGCATCTTCTGAACCGAAAAGGCATGTATTTGTGTTTGTTTTGGGATAACTAGTACATCCTCTGTCTAAACAGTTTGAACCTATGTTGACCCCTACGTGGATTGTTTGTCACTCGTCCCCGAGAACCAGAGTGCGTGTCTATCCTTTGTTGTCGGATTGAGAAATAAGAAGTGACCTGCCATTGTTGAACCTGTTGGAAAGCCTGTATTTGTTTTCCCTGTGGGTTGTTGTGGCCACGTAGAGATGGACTGCGCGTGGCTTGCTGGACAGTGCAAGTTGTGATTGAGCCATGTATGACCTCTCTCTAGGTGAGGGAGATGACTATTGTTGGAAGAGACAGGTTGTTAGGCCTGTGAGCAACTCTCTCCAGGTGAGAGAGTTTGCTAGGAAGTGGTTTCTTCTAGATAGTGTCCAACACCAGCTTCAGGCTTTGAGATTTCCTGATCTAGCCTATTGTCGAGACCCAAAGAGGGAGGTGTAGCACTGATGGACTGTTCTTGTGAAGGTGTATACTCCCAAGCGGAACATGCGTGTGGGGAATGAGAGTCTGGTAGTAGTGGGCGTAAGATGGCATCCTAGGAAGAATCCTTCCAATTGTCTGTGTTGGTTTCCCTGTAACCTCAGCCTAGCCTAGGATTCCTTGCCTTGGGGTGGAGCTTAGTCCCAGCTCAGGGATGACTCATTGCTAAGTTGATCAGTAGTGCGGTCTAAGGCTGGAAGGTTCGTGGAAGGCCTACACTTGGTTGGTGGAACTACCACTGTTTCGAAGATAAGTACCAGATGATGCTTTAATTATGTTTATGTATCTTTGTGTTTATCATGTATTTTGTTGTGCATATCAATTTAAAGTTAATGCTATTGATTTTTTATTATAACAGTAAATAATATGTTTACTCTAATCTTAAATGTATTTCTTTACTTAAATGCATGTTGTTTTTATAAGGACTGTATGAGCTATGTAAAAGGTGTGTTACAGTTTGGTATTAGAGCGATTAAGCCTTGGTAACAGAAAGGTGTGTTACATTGTTGTTCATGAGCCTTTAGCCTATTAGGAACCCCTTTACCCGGATGGAGTTTAGTCCCAGCTCGGGGGTGACTCACTGTTGAGAGTGATGAACAGTGTGGTCTAAGGCTGGGAGGTTCATGGAAGGTCTGCACGCATTTGGTGATATTCTCACAAAGATAAGTGTCAATTGTGTGATTAATTTACATGTTGCATTGTTATTCACGTGTTATTTTTATGGGTTTATCCTATGCGTGATTATAGTTGTCTGTATGCTTATGGGTATTGCATGTATATTTGGCCTGTATATGTTTACTGCTATTTCAGTGTGAATTCATGCATTTACATAGCGTATTTGTCTGTTCACATTTTATATATATTAATATTCTGCAAGAGTTATGTCTATGCATATGTTTTAATTGCATGCAGTTAGAAAGTTATATGAGACATAACTTAGTTAGGATGTTAAGTATGTTACAATATGTTCCACACAGAGAACGGATGTGTTCTCTGGTGTAGCGTGGCCTGGCATGAATGGTCGGAGTAGTTACAAATTGGTATTTGAGCATGAAAGAGTGTTCAGGAGTAGCATGGTCTGGCCTGTTTGAAGGCTAGGAATGTTACAAAGATGGTTTTAGAGCTAAGTAAAGTGTCTAAGGAGTGGCATGTCTCAGCCGGTGTGAGGTCGGGGATGCTACAATAACTGACAACATATTGTTAGCCACTTGTACTCTGTCACATATTATTGAAGCCACTATCATCCATGTTGACAACATTACTAATGATAAAATCAGAAATATGACTGCAAATGAGCTAATATGTTTGTAATACTTGCACGACATTAGCTTATATTGAAGAAAAGTGTGATTGATCTTCCATTCTACAATCATCTCTTGTTCTTGCTTAAGATCAATTACTTGATTTCAAACAATTATAGGTGTGTTTCTTACATGAGTTTCCTTTCTTAATTGTTTCATTGTTTGAAGAGATTTATTTGATTTAAAATGATATGCATGAACAACATATTATTGACCTTCTTTGATTAAGTGATATTGATTATTTTCCCTCTAGAAGATTCTTTGTGATCATACAAATAAAGACTTCCTAAGACCATTCCACATTCATTGAGTGGCACCACATCACATGTTACCTCGTCCACAAACTTAGATGAAATTGAAAACTTTAATGTGCATTGATTTGTTATGTGCAATTGATGATTGTTTCTTATCCATTTAAGTGTGTAAGGCTTATGATGCATCTGAGTGTTTAATCCCAACCGTTTAACCAATTCCTGTTAAATTAAGTTAGATTGAGATCCACTATCAATCAATGTGTCGAACTTAGTATGCCTCATAATGACCCTTAAGTGAAAAAATGTACTTCTAGAATCATATTCATCACCAAGTTTACCTGTCAAACCAACCAATGAGACTTTTGATTCGTCACATGAATCTGATCCCAATTCTGTTGGTCGTGTTTTTGTTGCAATTGTTTGCCTCCCTTTCCTTTCTTTGAACCACTTTTATCTCTTCTCGAGATGCAATTGCCAATAACGGTCCTCATCATGCCCCTCTTTCTTGCAATTCTTGCAAGAGGGCTTATCTTCCTTTCTTGCCCCTGGATTTTCCTTCTTGCCATTCCACTTCCTTTTGTCCTCTTTCCTTGAAGACAATTCTCCTGATACACCAACCCTTGTTTGCCCTACTTCAATGTATGTCGCTTGAACATAAACCTCATCAAGATTAGTAGGTACAAACATAAATACCATTTTTTGAATATGTGTAGGTAAACCTCCTATATACTTCATAAGATTTTCTTGGGTATGTAAAGGAATATCTAACATCAATGTCATTTTACAAAATACATCTATGTATTCTTGCACTGTTTGTCCTTTTCTTAGTTTAAGAGCTTTCCATTCAATTAAAGATTTCTCTTTATAACCCAAAGGATAGAATTTCTTTCTAAGTGCAAAAACACAAAATTTCCATGATGGAAATACATTACCCACTTGTTGCATGCCATTTTGCAACTTGCTTTGCCACCAGATGAGTGTTGTGCATGCAAGACGAAGCGATGACAACTTGATCTAAGTTGCCTCATCCTTGATTTGTTGCACACTGCATTAAACCTCCATTTGTTTGACCCAATTATCAAGTCTCTCTGTATTGACTTCACCATCATACATGGGTAATTCAAATTTTACATCAAGCTTAAGTAAAGGCATTTCTTTTTTATGTTTATGGACATGTTTTATTTTTGTGGATTTAGAACTTGAACTTCAAGAAGAAGAATATGATGGAGAAGAAGGAGGTGAAGGAGGAATTTGGATCCTCTCCTTATTCACTTTTGACCTTTGAATATTCACCTAGATTCAGTCTCTTCCATTCCAAGTAATCCTCATACAAAACCTTCATCATCTCCAACATGGCAAAGAAATTTTTTCGAAACTCTTTCTCATCCTAAGAAAGTCCCTCTTCTGATGCCATCTTCTCTCTTTGAGAATTTATATTTCTCAACCCAATCAATGGATTCTCTTCAACAAGCTCTCCTTCACCACAATTCGTATTTTCCCTGGTGATGATGCAAACTCAAAAACCAAACGTCGACTAGATCTGATATGACTTGATCTGAAAAGGATCGTTTAAACGATAATGGTTGAGTTATTATGCATGAGTTATTTTACAATTTAGGAAACCAATGAAAGAGGAAACATAGCATCCATTAAGAAATATATAGATCTAAATAAGCATGAAGAACAACAAACCATAAAACAACAAAGTGATAACGGAGTTCGGCAATCTCGCCTACGTATCTGGGCCTTTGTCTCAGTGGGTGAGGCTTTCTTATTTCTGTTCGAAGCTTTAAATGTACATCATAGAAGTTACAAAAGTATTACAAACTGATATGTTCTTGTTCTACCAGATCTCTAGAACCCAACAAAATTGAGGGCACTGAAAACGGATGAACAGAGGTCCCAGAAATGGCCTGCAAAGGTTCTCTCCTCAATGGCTTCTCTCCATAAAAATGGATTTGGCTTAATAATTATTCAGCATAAACTTGTTTTAAATATATTCCAAGGCTCTAAGAACCTCTGGTTTATATATACTAGAAGTGGGTAACAACCTCCCAACTTCTCCCCAAGATCTGGCCTCAAAAAGGGCCCAATATCCCCCAATATTGGCCAAAAATCTCTAAAAATTGTTGAATAAAATCATAAAAATGATATTACATAGTTAAAAAACCCAATTTTGCAAATATGTAGGGCACAAGCCCCAAACTCCATGCTCTCGGGCATATGATGTGCCTCCATGTGGCCTAACGCACTAGCTCCCTGTTATCTCGGCTCCTGGTTATATGTGAAATTCCATATGGTTGAGGGCTATTTCTCACGCGACCCCAAGTTGTTAAACCCCCGGTTGATAAGCCCTGGTCACATGCCCTAGTCGACGGGCTAGCCCGGCCGACCGAGTGCCAAGCCTACACATCCTCCAACCGATATAACATAGGGGCATATGTACAAGTCACATGGAGTGGTCACCAGGGAGCTGGGGCTTAAGTATTAACCCGCCATAAGGTATATGTTGTGGTTCTATGGTGATGGTCTTATGCAATGAGGGTTGTACCTATAACCAAATGCGTGTGCAAATGTATAACAGTTGTGGTCCTGTTTGAGGTTCTATGGATGCATTGGGGCTGGGGCTAGGCCCCATCCCTATTTTCCACCAACGTGCCCACCATAACACTTTAATTAAAACTTTTCCACTATACATAATAAGAACTAATGCGGGCGGGTTGGTAGGCTAGCCCTGCCCAAAGCGCTCTGACCTGAACCATAGGTCACAGGTCCGAATCCTGTTGAACCACAAACTTTTACAATACCAAACAACCAATAGAGGGATGTCACGTGGCACCACGTTATTCTCCCAAATAACCTGCCATGTGTCGAGAGACCATTCTTCCACTTCCAGCCCAGTCAACATGTTGACCATACCTACCATGTCAGCATCGTTCCATGTGTCACCCTTGCAGTGGTGCCACATGTCACGGTCTTCTTCGTCCACATGTACCTACCCACATCAGCACCAACTGTACCCTGCCATGTCAATTGTATGATCATATGGTCTATACAGTCAGCTTCCACATGGCAGTGTATGGACTATACAGACTATACAATCATCGTTTGTTTTGCATGTTTGGCCAAATGAACATACCATGATATATTGAGCATACAGCGTCTGTTTGAGCCCGTTCAAGTTTTTTTGGGTTCGTATCAACGAGGCCGACGCACGCGTCCATTTTGAAGCCATTCTAAGAAATTTGATTTTTAGGCCTTCCTGGACCCAATTTGGTCCCGAGATCCAATTCTGGATCAGTAATTGAATCTAATGAACTACATTTTTCATGGTACATATTCGTTCGATGATGTGCATATTAATGTTCGACTATAGGGCACACAAATTATTATGAACAAAGACGAAGATCTATCTTGGCATAAAACAAAGAAGAGGCAGAAGTTGTTGATTTTACAAGAACATTGAACTTGGGTTAATAAATAATATATATGATTGTAGTTACGATTTTGGTATGCTTGCAGTTATTTATTTTGATATACTTTTAATTTTTTATAATTCTCTAATGTAATCTTTTAGTACCATTAACTTACTTTTGTGTTAATTTTTTGCATATTGATAAACTTAATTGATCTAATCTTATCATATGTGCAATCACGAATATGCGAAGTGAAATAACAACAATTCAATCAAATTATGCTGTCAAATTCATTTCATTCCATTATATGTGCACATATTTTATTTATGCAACAATTTATACAAATTTCACATTTCTCTAAGGTTATAATGCCACTTGTTTATAAACAAATAAAATTGCATAGTTATTTTATGATTTAATTTAAAATTTCATCATTGCATTTAAACCTACATGCTTATTTGCTTCTATGGTGTGAAATTAATTAAATGTTAGTGCGATAAAATTTCACAATTATGGTTTATATATACATGGTTTTTCCACTCATCATCAATATGATCTAACATAGACGTATACTAATCATCACTCTCATTAAATATTATAGAATAGTAATTACAAAATAATAATAATAAAATCATCAATAACGATAATATCGCTATTATTCCCCCGATTCGGGTGACAATTGGCAGTGAAGAGTACCCTCTCATGCCTATGGATTCCACAGGGTGACCTGGGGCAAGTCCCAATGCACCACACAAACACACCCACCCACCTACTCATGTAGCGCTTTAATGTGATGTTGGGCTCATTAACTTTGTCTTGGCTAGCAATTGGGAATGGTTTAAACCTCAGTAAAGACGGTTATCCACGATTAGATCCGATCACACAAGAATGGAATGGTTTAAACCTCACGATGACGATGACGACCTTCCATAGCCACCATCCTCTTAGCCCTGAATCTGAGGAATTCAGCCCGACAACAAGTAATTCAAGGAAACATAATGATCTGGGTATGAGAAATATGAGAATAGAATATAAAAGGATTTGACATTTGACCCTGTTGATTCTACAACTTCGTAGCTTCAAAATTTAGCTCAACAACTAGACAACCTCAAGGTGCAATGCCAACTTTGGTCATATCTTACATTGGGGGATCAGCAAATTTAAAACAAATAGGAGAGGCATAATGGACACGTCAAGAGATGCATGTGAAGATAAGGCCCGACGTGTTCGTCTTTCACTCTTGTGCTCATCAAGAAGCGATCATGGTTGTTAAAATCTACTCCACTCATACCACTCCATAATCCAAGGTTGCAATGAATAGTCCAGAAGATGAGGTTGGCCAAGAGAGAAGTATGACCCCCGATGTTGATCTAATGTTGTCTATATTTGACACAGGTTCCACTAATGCTCGAGGGACTAAGTATTTCTGCACTATTGACTTATACTGGCACATCAAAAATCTTCTGAGCAAAGCCTTAACAGAAATAGTAGTTTCCCATAACGATATTTCTATGTAGTTGGAGTATATTTAGTTACAACTGCAAGTTCTTGGCAATAAAATTAATTCATGGTAGCCAATATCGGTCTTAGCTTCAGTGACCTCAATGAGGATATCCCCCAGGTTCCATAGGATGATATTCCCTCCTCTACTCTTTAATTTGCAATGCTTTGTTTTCTAGATGCTAATATTTTGTATAGTTATAGTAGCCAGGATGCCAATCCTCAGACAGTAGATAGAAATATAATTAGCAATGAGTATAAGTTTTTTAATAGAAAGCTAGAAATCATGTAGTTGAGGCACATCCAGCGGGAAAGTGCACAGAAGGAGGAAAGTGCGAAAAAGGAAGACAATGTGCAACTCGAAGAATAAATCTTGAAGAATAAAGAAAGGAAATAAAGCTTAACAAGAGAATGCCAACTCGACATTCCAAAAATAGAAGAACATCAGAAAAGAAACATGAAGGCTGAAAAGTAGAAGAAAGGTGTCGAACAACCAGTTAATTGAGTTGGACATGAATTGTAATGGGATATTTTTGGGATGAATAGATTAGGGTTTTTAGCCCTATATTTTGGTATAAATATGTAATGGGTTGGGAGATCAGGGGTTGTTGTTGTTGGTTCAACGAAGTACTATTCTGATGAATTTTGGTTATGACAGATTAGGTTATACTATAGTTTGGTAATTTTTTATTGATACTGAGTTCCAGAGTTCTCGAATGTAGCAGTCGAAGGTTGAGAAGGATGAATAAAGGAATGATAAAGATATGCTACAGAATCTTGTATTGTCTGTTTTTCTATGTTTGGTTATGAATACTATTTGCATGCATCGTAGAATAACTTTGTGGGAGGAGGTACATAGAGGGAGGAGGTACAAGAGGAAAAATATTGAGGCTGAGAGAAGACAGTTTTACATTGAGCCAGAGGGGAGAGAACCTTGTGCACTAGTATGAATCATGGAGGTACCATACCTAGGGGGAGAATAAGAGGAATTCCAGTCCATTCTGATAATATAAGAGCCAACAATTCCTACTCAAACAAGATGCTGTGTTGAATCCACGACCCCGCGTGCATCACCACAATCAGAAGTAATGTTTGAATATTTTCCAAAAGAAATTATAGTTAGCCAAGGAGGATCGAGTAGCAAAAGTTATAATAGTTTTTGTTTGTGAGGTGATTTGGGTCGCAAATAACGTACAAGATGAATTTGTGAATATTGCGTAGTTAGCAACCACATTTATAGGTTGTGCGTCAGTATGGTATATGAAGATACATAGAACCACGCCTACAAGACAAGACAGGATGTTGGCAGAGATTAAAAAATCACTACTAAAGGATTTCAAGAAGCCAAAGTTAGAGTCGTAGTACATCATAGAATTGGAGGAGATAAAACAAGTACAAACAGAGCTGGTATGGGATTACAACCAGAGATTTAAGGATGTGATTGGTAGATTGACTTTCCATATCCCAAATCAACAACACCAAGAATGGTTTATTACAAGGCTTCTACCACACATTCGCAAGCCATTGATCTAGCAGAAGGTTGCATCACATCCCAAGGCACTAGAGATTGCAATGAAACTAGAGTCATCTTCGGTGGGAGGCAGTGGAGGAATGGCGCAAGTTCAGATGTAGTTGACTACATTGACAATTCAATTGGCAGAACTAACAAAGGGAAAGGAGACACATGATCAAGTCTGGTGTACAAAATGTAGGACCGAAGGCCATAACAAGGACAAATTCCCAACATTCATGCAATATTTGGAGATAGGAGAACTAAATCCATTGTCGGGAGGACGATACTGTGAGAGATTTAAGAAATGGGGCCATCACCCAACTGAGTGTCCACTAATACATAAGTACATAGTACGCCAAAGAATTTTTTTTTCATTTTTTGCAAATCTATACGACACGAGGAGAAGGATTGTCACACATTCGACTTAATGAGGGAGTGCACATCCTATATGTATAGGATTCATGAAGAAAATGTTGCAAAAGAAGCGAGGGGTCCATAATAAAAAAATTAAAGAGGTTTCAATCAAGGGAACAGAGGAAAATTTGGTCGAGGACGCGGTAGAGGGAATTGTGGAAAAGGAGGAAGAGGATCGATTATATGTTACAATTGTAATCAACCTAGACACTTGACCCGTGACTTCTAGAATCCATGTACCACATGCATATATTACATAGCACTATATCACTCAACAAAAGACTATCCCTAGCTATTTGCGAAGTGGCAAGTCAGAGGAAACCATAACCCGAATCGAAATCAGAATGTGCAGATGATATCAACTGAGAGATGCAATGAAGGACCCAAAGTAGCCATTTTTACACATGAAGGAGATAAAACAAGGACCGATAGGACATATGAAGGAAAGAAAATGAAACAATGGGTAAGAAAGTCAGCAAGACCCATACCAGCCTTTAATCCTCAGCAAAAAAAGGAGACATATCAGAGGGCAAGGAAAGAAGTAATTGGAATGGATTACAGAGAATCAACATCAGTGACACCTCATGAAGAAGATTGCACAATGCCAGAGAAGCAAACGGGGAAGGTAAGTATGCTAAAACAATTCTTGAGAAATTGTGTAAAGATAATAAAAGATGAGGTTGTGTTAAATACATTATACAACATGATTGATCATTGCACAAAAGGAAGGGAAACTCGTGTCACATAACGATGGTAAATCAGGTACTGCGCAGGAAGAAAACCAATGAAGAATTCAGATTCACTGTGCAGATTAGAGAGTATGATGTAGATAATATTATTTTGGACTTAGGGTCTGACGTGAATGTGTTACATAAGAAAACATGGGAGATGATGGGAAAACCCAAGTTGGTATGGTCTCATGTTCATCTAAGGCTAGTGAATCAACACAAAATAGTTTTGATTGGTCAGTTGATAGTAGTACCTGTGAACATAGATGGGATATGAATTATGGTAGACTTTGAAGTTATTGATATTGTGGACAATATTCAACCATATCCAACACTGATGGGAATGGAATGGGATTTTTATAAACAAGTGATCATCAACTTGAAGAGAAGGGAGATGATATTTGAATTTGGAGATTTGAAATATATTTCACCTTTGGATGCATCATAAGGAAAGAGATACATAGAACTAGCAAGAGGGAATTACATTGAAAATTTATATAACATGACTACATGGATGGAGGATTATGTCAATGCGATAGAAGATGGTGCATTGAGTTGGCAAAGTATCAGTTCATGTGCGTCAGATTATGAAGAAGGTCTAGAGCATTGGCAATAGAGAATGCACAAAGTGTCAACTAGACAATGTGCGTGCATCAACTGATATGTGCGCTGGATTGGAACAGAGCTATCTAAATTGCCCAGGTATGATGGATTAACTTATATAATTATGTTTTTAAAATCATTTGATTTGTAGGTACCCAAATATAAAAGGTTCTTAGCACTGGATTTGGTATTAAAAGCGACACCATCCAGATGGTGGGATGCACATAGAGAGGGAATGAAAGATTGGTTACAATGCAGGTGACTAATGCAAATAAGATTTGTCACTGAGGGAGAAAACATTGCGCGGAAATATACAGTGAAGAGTGACATAGCAAGTCATTTGGAATAGTGTAGGTATTTGTGGGGTTCAACACTAGAGACAAAGTGGACACATAGGTTTAAACACACACTAGACACAGTTTCGAAGAAGTGGTATTTGGAGTTGGAAATAGGGGGGGAGACAACAAGATGGGAAGAACTGATCCAGAGGTTAAAAATCACATTTACATTTGAACATGAATCCCTATCCATAGATGAAACACTACAGGTGATTCAAATGAATATATTCTCGGAAGAAGAGATGATGGAAGTAATCCCAATATGCGGCGAGCACAAAGCTAAGATGATTGTTTGTGAGCTACTGGAATCCTATAATATATCCAAGGAAGAGTATGATGAAGAGGATCCTAGGAATGTACAGATACTTGAGATAGAAGGAGAACGGTCCATAGAAGGACCAGAGCTCAAAACCGCTGCATATACACAACTTATAAAGACGTGGAAGGTAAACATTGGGATGACAGAGAATCCCAAGTTGGTGCGGATAGGGAACTATTGGAGTGAGGAGACAATTGAGAAGATTTCAAACTTATTGCAGGACTACTAGGACCTATTTCCAAAGAATTTTTTAGAGATGAAGGGAATAGTTGGAGACTTAGGTGAGATGAAGATCCCACTGAAACCAGGAGATAATCCAGTGCACCATAGGCCTTACAAGCTAAAGCCGAGGTATAAGGAGAAGGAAAAAGATAAAATAGATAGGATGCTAGACACATGAATCATCGAACCATATAAGAATCTGAGTGGATCAGTCTAATGGTGGTACAGGACAAGTATACAGGAGGAATCATGATCTGTGTAGATCTAAGGAAGTTAAATGACACATGCTTACATGACCCATTCCAACATCATTCACGAATGAGGTACTGGAGAACGTAGGAGGCCAGGAAACTTACACTTTTACAGATGGATTCTCTTGGTACCATCAGATAAGGATCATGTAGGAATATTGACACAAGACGACTTTTGTGATGGAATGGGGAAGTTATCAGTACATGATCATGCCCTTCGGATTGAAGAATGCCCCTACATTTTTTTCTAGCACAGTATTTGCATAATTCAAGGAGTCCATCCATACGTTCCTAGAAGTCTACTTGGATGATTCGACGGTGTTCAATATACTGAACGATCACATAGAAGTTCTTAGACTTATGTTGGATCGGTGCAAGCAGTGTCATATTTTGCTGAACTTGAAGAAGTGCATTTTTTGCGCATCATTTGGAATTATGTTGGGACATATATTGTGCAAAAAAGGACTATTGGTAGATCTAGCTAAGATTGCAGTCATTTTCGAGTTAGAACCACCTACATTAGTCAGACAGCCAAGGGAGACATTGGGTCATACATGTTATTATAGGAAATTTACCAAGGGATATGTGCAGATCACAGCACCGATAAAGAAGTTACTAAAGAAGGAAGTGAAGTTTCAATGGTATGAATATTGTCAAAGGGGGTTGGACACCCTGAAATAGAAGTTGGTGACCATGGAAATTTTAATTTTTCTAGATTGGAACAAAGAGTTTCATGTACAGGTGGATTCACCGTCCATAGCATTGGGTGCAATACTATCCCGGCCAGGGGAAGGAGACATAGATCACCCAATTTTGTTTTCAAGTAGGAAGTTGTATATAGTAGAGAAGAACTATACAACCACAAAATGAGAAGGATTGGCAATGGTCTATGCACTATAGAAATTCAAGAATTATCTATTGGGGTCTCACTTTAATATGTATACAGACCATTCTGAATTAAAATACTTAGTCCACAAGCCAGTGTTGGGGGGGAGAATATGTAGGTGGCTCTTATTATTTCTAGAATATGACTTTGAAGTCATTGTGAAACTAGGGAAGTTGAATGCAGGACCAAATCATCTATCATGCATATTTCCAAGGGAAGATGCAGGAAACTTAAATGAAATCTTCCCAAATGCACAATTATTTGTAGTAAGGATGGTCTATTATTATTTTTTGGACATCGTACAGTTTCTAAACACATGCATGGCTCCATCCGAGATGACTATACCATAGAAGAAAAAAATGGTAGTGAAAGTAACATATTATCAGTTTCTTCTAGGGAACTTATAAAAGATGGGTGGAGATGGAATATTGATATGTTGTGTGTCAGAGCATGAAAGGATAGGATTACTTGAAGAAGAACACGATGGAATTGTTGGAGGACATTATGCAGGGCGAACAACCACATAGAAGATTTTATATGCAGGGATTTGGTGGCCGACACTTCACAAGGATGTGAAGGAATACTCTCATTCATGCGATGTATTCCAACGAGTGACAAATCCATCTAGGAGGGACAAAATGCCTTTGAATCCACAGGTTACATTGCAATAATTTGAGAAATGGGCCATAGAATTTGTGGGGACAATTAACCCACAAGAAAGAGAATTAGGGAAAAGGTACATCATTACTGAGACAAAGTATTTGACAAGATGGGTAGAAGAAACCCCCATTACAGACTTTATTGTGGAAACTGTTGCACGGTCTCTGTTCAAAAATGTAGTCACGAGGTTTGGATGTCCGTGCATATTACTTAGTGATCAAGGGACACAATTTTTAAACAAAACAATTGTAGCATTGACTGAGTTCCAGATTCATCATCAAAAGGCCACCCCATATCACCCTCAGGCCAATCGAACCATGGAATATTTTAATAATATCTTGGAGAATTCCTTGAAAAATATTTGCAATGTAGGAAGAGATGGTTGGGACTTAAGAGTTCCAACAGTATTATGGGCTTACAGGACTAAAAGTAAGAAGTTGACATGACAAACACCTTTTAGGTTGGTCTATGGGAAATAAGTTGTAATTCCAATGGAGCTTATTTTTCCTAGCCTGCGCATTGCAGCAATCACAGAGCTATAAAATACACACGCAATAGAGGAGAGGTTGGCACAGTTAGTACAACTTGAGGAGGATTGGGTTGTCGTGGGATTCCATCAGCAAGTTCAAAAATCTAGAGAGAAGGCCTCGCATGATCGACACATTAAAAAAAAAAAAGGTTCAAAATAGAGATTTGGTACTACTATACGACAACAAGTATATGCAACATCTAGGGAAGTTTTGAATGCACTAATTAGGACCTTACGCGATTCAACAACTAACAGAGACAGGTGTTGCACAGTTGGAAACCTTGAATGGAGAAGTCTTGGAAGGAATGGTGAATGGAGGTCGATTGAAACTATATAGAGACAGCCAACAGGCTACACAGTAATTTGGGTTGCATCGAAATACATGTATTATAGTAGTTGTATCATAGTAGGCAACAAAAAGAAGGAAAAAAAAATAAGAAGTAGAAATAGGGAAAAGAAAAAAGAGCATCCAAGTACCAAGGCATAGGAACATGCACAGAAAAAATGGTCATCACACATCAGTATAGCACTACTCCAAACTAGGAGATGAGACACAGATGAGACAGACTGTGATGCGCATAGATAAAAAAACAATGAACCAGTGCGCAATTGGGAAATGACAAGACCGTTAAAACAATAAAGCATGGAAATAATGGTTACACAACGAGAGTGACAGGTCATAAAAGCGTCGTATAAGTCTTAAATGGGAAAAACCGATGGAAATCATGACAAATCGATAGTACGAGAGATAAATCACACGATGGATTTTGTAATCAAGATGAAATTATGGAACAACTCAGCAACCACGATGGTGGATTGGACAAGTTAGTTAAGGTAGTATGGTATAGGTAAGGTCGGCACAAAATCACAAAAACATAAGAAGATCGTTAAGTGTAAATCATTCGTGCATATCAATGAGAGATAATAAGAGCGACCCCAAGTGAACAGGAAAACAAAGTTGAGATATAGCTTCCAGAGAACACACACAGTGCCAGTTCAAGAACCTATCACCAAAGAAAAATGGGGAAATATATGCTAGCAGTACCATCGGTCCCCCCTGGGATGAGTAGCGAAGAAGATATGCTTGGAAATACTACCGGCCTCAAGTTTGTGGATCATGACATTACCAATGAACAACCAATTCTGAAGTTGGCTAGGGAAAAATACTCATGTGTTGAGAGCGTATCGGATGCAGAGGCTTGCATCAATTCCAATGTAAATTTGCCTGCATATTTGAAAGAACTCAGTAACAGGTTCAGGGGTTATGAATGTTTCATGACAGTAAATGAGAAGGAAACGGATTAGGATCCCACTGAAAGAGAATTTTCCTAAAAAATTTCTTCTTATACGACGACCAAACTAAACTTGAAGGATTTACCAAAGGGCGTAGGCAAAGAGGAGGATGGTATCAGGTTCAAGAAACCTAAACATATTATTGACAGAGAAGACGATTACAGGAAGAGGAGGATTAACATAATTATTTTTTCTGATAGAAGTGATGAGGTTTCCATGAGATACACGACCCCTAAAGCCATCATCCGGACTTAGGCTGCCATTAGGTGGGAAGAGGCATTCAAGAGGGAAAAGGAAGAAACTCTAAGGCTTATTGTGAAGAAGTGTAAGGAACAGGAGGATAAATCCAGGAATGAATTCAAGGAAAAGGATGAAGCCAAGAGCATGGCGAAGAAGACACAATAAATAGTCCAAAAGTTGTATAAAGCAATTCCATAAGTTCCCCTAGTAGTCGAAGTGACTATGGAGGAACAATTGTATATGATCGGTGAATTCATTAAGGGATTTTGATCATAGATAGAATATTTAAATCTAAGGAGCATGTTAGGATCACCACCATAGGTGCCTGAAGGTAGAAAGAGAATGATAACCACAGTAGTTGCCAACATCAAAAAGATTGAGGGCGAGTGCATGAAAATTTGTGAGGAGAATGCACGGGTGTGGATAGAGTTGATATAATACCCAAAGATGAAGGTCATATATGCCAAGATAAGGGTAGTGCAAGAACATGCATAATAGGTAGCAGAAATGGTGGCTACACTACCACCAGTAGTGTGCATGATAGACATTCTGGCTCAACATAAGGCATAGGTAGAAGTGGAGAAAATGAGGGATCAACAAAAGATCCTGAAACAAATATTGGGACCACTGCAAGAAGAGGCATTGTGGGTAATTGGATATTTGGCTATGCTACAAGGTAGGGTCAAGCAAGCAGCGATGGAGGAAGAGGACAAACTTACAAACTTGATTGTGCAAGGAGCAGAGGAGATAACAACAACAAAGTTCATTATCATCAAAGAGGTAGAGGGAGCAAAGGTTTCCTCTCAAAACTTCATTTTGGCATGGAAGAGCAGGAAACAGGCCTGAGTAGCTTGGGACGAGCCACAGGTGAGTGTTGGGGGCCTGTTGGATAGGCAGTCTTAAAAACAATTTTTTTAGTTTTGATAAAGTTTTGAGGAAAAATCCTAAGTATATGAAAAGTTAGTGGAAGAAAAAAGAAAGCTAGAAAGCACACAGCTAAGGCACATCCAGCAGGAAAGTGCACAAAAGGAAGACAACACGCAGATCGAATAATATATAGAATAATAAAGCATAACATGGTAATGACAACTCAACATTCCATAAATAGATTAACAACATAAAAGTAGCATGAAGGTTGAAAATAAGAAGAAAGGTGTCAAACAACCAGTTAACTGAGATAGCCATGCATTGTAATGGGACATTTTTTGTGATGAATAGATTAGGGGTTTTAGCATTAGATTTTGGTATAAATATGTAATGGGTTGGGATATTAGGGTTTGTTGTTGTTGTTGGTTCAACTAAGTACTATTATGATGAAGTTTGGTTATGATAGATTAGGTTATGCTATAATATTGTAATTGTTTATCTATAATGAGTTCCAAAGTTCTTCAATGTAGCAGTCAAAGGTTGAGAAGGATGAATAAAGGAATTATAAAGATATGTTTTGAAATCTCGTATTGTCTATTTTTCTATGTTAGGTTAAGAATACTATTTGCATGCATCGTAGGATAGTTAAGTATGGGTCAATTATTGATGATTGTGATAGTAACAAATCTATACAGTAATTTGGGACATGATAAGTATCGGAATCTGAATCATGAGTAAGTTAAGAACTAAATAGAATAGATTTATGCACACAACATAATAAGGAAGAATGAACCAAATTATTTCCACCCATTCCCTTACTACTGCAGAAGCTTGGTTCTTTCAGTCGTCATATATACCTTGGGTGAGACTTCATATGCGCAAGCAGGTGATTCCAAAAGGGCCGGTGTCTGGTGGGTTTTTTTGGTCTTATATAAATTGAACCTTAGGTCTTACAACCCATGCACAGAACAACGTCAACACACTATGTGCACCAGCAAACTGATCACACAACATAACTGCATGCACGTCCAACTAGGCATCATGCACCACTTCTGATTTCACTTTGTGCGGGTTCTATCTCCTTGAATGGACACATGGATTCCAACCTCTTGATGCACAAAAACTACAATACTACACACCCAACCTCTCAATCCTCTTCTTGATGGATCATAACCAAAATCACAAAGTTAACTTAACAGGAAACACTAACTACATTGGTCATATCCATGCATAGCTAAAAATACAAGCTATAAGCACCGTATTTACATGAGCATGCAACAATTAAAAAAATAACAACAAATACTTATATGCAACACATACAAGAATTTAACCCATGTCAAACATATACAAAAATGCACATCGTAACCAAGACAAGTACATAAGGAACACTTATCTTAAATGAAAGTCACCAACTATGGCCTTGACTCAAATGTTCCTCCCATCCATAGGCATTGTTTCTCATAATCGTTCAGCAACAGGTCACCCCCGAGCTGGTGCACAAATCCACCATGGAAAAAAGGGTTCCTAACAACAACTATGTTCTGAAGCACAACAAAATTTCTCATTCCTAAGTGACCACTTTTGTAACTATCCCACAATCCCTCCTTCCCCATGCAACCATCACACACAAGGAAGTGTTCCCTTATCTTCTCAACAATCCTCTGGCTGCCCCACTTCCCTTCCTAGGGTTACCAGAAACATGTCGTACATGAAGTCTCCAAGCCCTGTGAATAATGCTCAGTGCACCAGGGAATAACTATCATCAAAAATCTCACCTGGAGAGTACGCTCACGAGTCTGACAACCACTCCACAAAATCCAGTCTCTCACCTAGAGAGACTGCTCACAATCTGTCAACCTGACTCTTCGACAGTGAAACTATGGATATATCCCCATAACTCCTTACAAGATCCTCGTTGCAAATAAGGTAATCATCATATTTTCCATACAGCCCAACCCCCTTCTGGACACGAGATCCTGCAACATGAATTTCTTCACAAATCCTCCATCATTTCCCATGCCATAATCCCAAAATACACTAAGCCTGCAATATGTATTGCATGCATTCCATTTGACACTTATCACCTCCAAAAGTAGCTTTAAGCCACTTAGTGATTTTTTCCCTACCCTCGGGAACCTAGGATAAAATAATATATATCTGACATTATACTTTTCCCGAAAATATTATAAAATATTCCCCAAGAATTACAAATCACCCCCATTTTTCCCTTTCTCGATCAATTAGGCCCCCCATCCCTTTTCTTTTGATTCATTCAGTGTGCAGTGATGTAATATTATATTAATAATCATGATTACAATTACATGGATAGGTGCACTGGCCTGTCTACATCCAAGCTCACCGGCCTCATAATAACATAGTCTCTCCAACCTCAAAACATAAACAGTCACACATACACACATAAATCAATATTTTTCACTTCCAGGTCATTACCTCACGCTAACCCAAGTGTGTGCAAAACAGTGCAATCTACGCACTTGCCTAGGTGTGTGCAACACACAAAATGTGTGAACCCTGTCTTTATAAAAATTCTTCGCGCACTTACTCTGATGCATGCAACACCATGATTAGGCATGAATGGCTCACCAACCTATATATACATTATATTTACACTTGGTAATAATCGTCTCACCAGCATATGTACAATTACAAAGGGTTCAGGATCAGGGACATTACAATATTCGCCCCCTTATTTATGCATTGTCCTCAGTGCATAATACACACATGTACATACAAAATTTCAAACATCATAAAAAAGATTAGGATACTCTACTTTCATAGCACCCTCGCACTCCCAAGTTGCATCCTTGGGACCGTACCAGGTCTATTGGACCTTTACCAACTCCATGAATCAATTCTGGAGTTGCCTGATTTTCCAATCCAATATGCAAATCAGTCGCACTTGAAATCCACCTTCTGGCTCCACCTGAATCATAATTCAATCAATGACATGATTAGCATCAAGTAAATATGTCTTAAGTAATGACACATGAAAAACATTATGAATTCATAAGGATGCAGGAAATGCAAGCATACAAGCGACATGACCAGTCCTTTCAAGGATTTAAAATGGCCCACAATAGCACGTTGCTAACTTAGAACACTTTCCCAACTTCAGGGAACTGCACCTGGCCTTTACTTTAAAAAACACATGATCACCCACTGACGCAGACCCCCGACCCTCGGGCCAAGATCCGCTCAGGATCGTTCTAAAATTCCCTTGAGCCGAAGCAGCTCCTTTGATTCTCGCTGGAATCTCCAATGAATCCACAGGTCCTTTGTAAAAACTTTCCCTATGTAACTTGACACCAGAGGCGAGCCTTACACTTATATATGACCATGACCTGGTCTTTACACAAGCACCTCTCGCAACTCGCAATCTCACAAACTCGTGAGACTGTTAAGAACCAAACATCAATATAGCATAGAAAAACTTCAAGAAAAGTACTCAACGCCTTGAAAAAGAGATAATATCAGATAATAAGCCTCTTCGAGGGGGCAACCTCCTTTTACCCCACTTAAATGTTCAAGTACAA